>JAODLC010000140.1:4261958-4280697 GCA_026781145.1 Hippopotamyrus pictus | reverse complement strand
AGCCCACAATAACACTACCGGCTGCATCAGTGGGTGTCAGCAGCCATTTTCAGAAAGGTAATATGAAAGGCATGTAAAGACAGAGGTCATGTTAAATTGTAACGCAAATGTTATTCCTCAATTATCCAGCCAGGCTAAATGTCAACGGCTTCAGGGGGAAAAATCAGCTGGGGGTGTGTGAGTGCGAGTTAAGAGAGTGTCTGTGTGTGTGTGTGTGTGTGTGTGCGTGTGTGTGTGTGCATGAAACTTCAGTGCTGCTTTTGCTTCAGGGCCAAGAGAGCCAAATAAACGTTCACCGCTGTAGCTCACACTCACGCCTCTCACCCTATTTATCCTGCCCGCTGATCTGTGGCGCATCACAATGGGCGAATAGCCTTGTGACACCAACCTTAAGCCAGTAGTCCACATTTATCTCTCAGTCCATTCATGTCGATAATGTTACCTGATTACAGACTTCCTTCAAACACTTGGGCAGGGAAGGAGGAGAGTAAAAAAAAGTTTATATATATTCTTGTTGATTGGTTCCTCTGTGGCTTGCCACAGTAAGGGTTCGAGTTCACCTTAGGGTCAAGAGTTCAGATCATCAGCCATAAATATCTTTAACCTTTCTTGCAAGCAAAAATTATATGACGGCAAATTCTAATCGCAATGACACACTCGGCGGTCTGAGAACAGCTACACATCCAGACCGAAATGAAAGCATCTGAAATTTTGCTCAGGTCATTAGATCTTGTGCCGGATTCCCCCAAACTGCACCATTCCCCTGGACTGCCTTTTTTCCGTACTTTACACTGTCAGAGTGGAAAAAAAGACAAAAGAGCAATTGTGCTGACATTCGCTCTTACTTAACAAACCGATGGGTCAGGATTAAACCAAGCTCTGCACAATTTTTCTTATGTTCCTTTGCCCTTGACTGTTAAAATCCCCACTAGCGATATACCAGTCCCATATGATGGCAACGATATCCGCGAAGCAACACAGCACGTTAATTCTATAATGTGCATCCGGAAGCATACAGCGACAGCAAAATTATATAAATATTAATGATCTGTGAAACCTGACATGACGCAGAGTGATACCAAAGGCAACACCTTGTGCTACATAAGAAGCATGAAGAAAATTCCGGAACAATATAGGAACAATAGATGATAGAATGTATACAGTACTTTAAAACATTTTCCCTTCTTTTCTATTCTTTACTTTTATTATATGATTCTGATTTTTATTGCTTAATCTTTTTAGCAAAAAAAAAAAGACTATTTTCTTTCACAGGGATTCCCTTATCAGTCTTTTCTGGTGTTACTACTGTCAAACTGTCCCTTTGGATACTGAAGATTTCTATCATATTATCATTGTAATAAAACTAAAGTGTTGAGCAGGAAATTTAAAGTGTAGTTGGACAGGAAATAAGTGTGCTCTGTTATAATCCACAGCTGAAAACACGTGTTCACCCTTGTATTGTTATCATATCTGATTCGGGTATCTTTGTGGTCAAGCTTTTATTGTCTTGCTCCTCAGATGAGCTATTGCGTTAGAGCGTACCTGGGTGTTGGTGAGGAATTGTATATTTATTGTGTTTCATATAGTTTAATATTTGCTGTACGTGCAGATATAAAATGTCACAAGTCAAAACATTGTACTTAACAACAGCACTACTGGAGAACAGGATAATATGGTGTAAAAATGAATAAAAGTAAAAAAAAAACAACTGAGCAAGTGAGTCACAAAACAAGAAATTAATTTTTGAAAAATGACTGAACATTTGATTGCATGCTTTCAAAACAGTGCAAAATCCAAAAAAGGGAGCCAGTAACCCAGAAACACATATGTACTCCAGAGAAAAACTTACAACCATGATAATGTGTCATCATTAGAACTTGATTTACAAGAATTAGACAAGAACTATCAAGTGTAACTGACACAAGACTGCCCCCTGTCTGAAGGGATGGAAAATGCTACTCAGGTTTTGTTTGTCTAACTGAGAAATGATGACTATTACTCTTCAAAGGTTTAAAACAGAGGGGGCATATCAAAATAATAGATACGAAACAGAAATAAAAGTATAAGATATGACTACATATTAAACAAAATAATGTATTAATAACTCCTTGTTTAGAATATTTCTTAGGCTACCATTTCAGTTTCTACATATTGCAGTTGGTGGGTGTCAAAAATATAAGATAAAATGAAATGTAAGAGTATGATACGGAAATTGCTGAAACCTGCAGTATCTGTTATTTCAGTTTTAGAAAGTCTGACCACATTATTTCAGCAGTTAAATTGTTATTGCTATATTTGCTTCATGTAATGAATACCTTTAATTTTTGACTGAATAAAAGTATATGATTATATTACAGTGTCTAAAAACTGTACATCTAAATCAGGCTTTTTTTGTTTGTACACTATTATTTTTCTGTCAAAAATCCTGCAACCTATATAAGGGCTCTACGAAACACTAGACATAGCGTTCAGTGAAAACAAGCATTGTCCCACTGTGTAAATCTTAGGGGGGGGGGGAATTTAATAGCTTTTGAATGAAACAATATGGATAATGGAAATACACAAACACAGCCATGCATATATGCAGTTTCAGATGTGTATTATTAATTTTTGAATGAAAATGTTCATCTCATTTCCATGACAGCTTATCCAGTGGGTCACGCTGGGCTTGCGGCTTGTCCCAGGAAGCTAAAGACAGAGTCACTCTGGAGAGAATGTCAGTCTGCAGCCTAACTGTAATGGCCATTCAGCAGCTAAAAACAGCCCTGTCTGATAGAGGCGAAATACCAGTTTACTGCAATCTAACCATCATTACCTGCTGGTTGCAAGTCTTAAGTCTGTTTTAAGTTAGAAAACAAAACTACTTTTACAGACAAATAAAGAAGGCTTTAACTGGTATGTAACTAAAAATATATATTTTTAAAAGGACAATAATGCATTCTGATCACAACAATGACAACAACATTAACAACAACAACAACAACAATAAGGGAAAAAAACAAAAATTTTGCAACTAGCCTCTCATTTCCTGTAACTGGGTGGGACCCCATTGATGACATGATTGCTTTCATTAACATTTTCCCAGGCACTTGGGTACCCAGAGCTGAGGTGACATGATCCAACCTGTGAGGTGTCAAAAGGTCAACCAGCGCTCAGATTCCCAGTAAGGACCAGTTCCATGTTACTATCTGTAATATGATGCCCAACACACACAGTGTCGTTCCGGTGGAAATTTAAATATAGCTAGTCAAAAACAGTTTATTGTTTTATATCATTTTAATTTTACTGCTTCATTGACATGTTTCCTATCCATTTATTGTTGGAATAGGTGTAAAAAGTCACTTTCAAAGACATCAGACTGTATCTGAAACGCTGTATGACATTCATCTGTTTGAGGCATTTTGCCACCTCTTTCAGGGCCAAACCTGGTTTCTTTGGCACGTGTCGTGCTGGTTTGCTGTTGGTATCTTTCCATTTGCTCGCCCGCCTTGCTGTTCTTCCTCTGAATGCAACGGCATCCCTGTTTGCTCCATCCCCTCCTGTATAAGCAGATTGGGACACAGTTGGCCTTACCACCCCATTTTTGCACACTTTCACAGACCTCTGTGCTTGCTTTTGAGATCATTAGGCCTGGATCGAATCGTAAACATTCTGATAAACTGCAGTCCCCGATGCCAGCTAAAGCCCTATCTCTGATCACGGACTCTTTCAGTCGCCGTTATTGACAGAGTTCAGCTGTGTACATCCACGATAAATGTTTTGGCAGCCTTGCAGGGTTTCTGACAGTGCTTACTGAATTTTGCTCTAGCGCAGTGGTGCTGTTTAGTAGCACTCAAACCATGAATTTGCAAGGGCCCCCCAAGGTTTCGGGGCCCCCTATTGGCCACAAACAGTCACAACCGTGTTTCTTATATAGGAGATTCTGAAGCAGCATGTTCTGCTAACCAGCTAGCTAGCTAGAATCTTCTGTCTCTACTCATTAGCTGTTTAAATAGTTTTTGAAACATCTGAAGAGGGGCATTTTTTGACTGGGGACCCAGAAACAAAGCTGTGGCACAAATAACAGTTTCCTTTCCCATTGTAACAATTTTCAGAAACGTGACCGAGACCCATATTGTCAGCAATTTTGTAACCCATACATCACCCAACACGTTAGTGAATCATCCATATAATCAACTTGTCATCCCATGAAATTAAATTTGCACGAGTACAGGTACACTGGAATGCTTATTTTCACGTATCCCATCTTGCTATCGATTGACACACATGCGTACAGTTGAGAGCGAAGCTTAGGGTCTGAGCAGAGGGTCAGGTCATTTACCAGATGCCCCTGGAACATGTCTGAGGACCTTGCTCAAGGACCTGGTGAACACGAGAGCATTCTGCCAAGACCGATGATTGATCAACCTTCTCATGACACGATGGGCACTTTCACACCGAAGTTCCGGAACCTGGTCCCTGGTTAGAAGTTCCTGGGCCGTCTTGACCGGGAACATTTGTAGCTCCTGGCCACCTTTGTGTGACACTTTCTCACCACTCCAACAAGAACTGAAACCTTTATATTAAATAAGCATGGGAGACCCAAAAAGCTTATAGGATAAACTTCACACACAATTTCATTACTAAATTACACCACCACTGCAAAACAATGGAGGATGAGCAAATCATGTTAGTTATTAGGGGGATTGATCACAATAAAAATGGGACATAACCTTTTTATTTATATTTTATTTATACGACTGCGACATGTTTATAATTCATTAATAAATCTGGCCAGCAGATTGATCTTTCGTTTCCACAGAACTAATAACGATGCGATGTTATTCCGCTAGTAAGTGCCAGCAAGTTTCACCACAGGCATCAGCAATATTAGACAAAAGTTTTTTGGGTATTGATTGAATTCCCTGATTCAGAAATATGGAGACGCAAGCCATGAGATACAAAAAAGGTACAAAAAGTAAATCAATCTGCTTAATTTTAATTTTGCCTGCACTTCCGCGTAACTTCCAAGTTAGCACCGGTGCTTATGGTTAACGAACCAGCAAACTACCGCTGAACGTGCCTCCCCATTAGTATTAGTACATTTTTGAAAAGAAAAGTACCTGGGGAAGGGTCCAAAAAAGGGTTCTGGAACTGTCTCAAATACTACAACTGGGCTGAGTGCCTGTGGTGTGAAGAGGAGAAAAGTTCCTGGTTCCGGAAAAAGGTTCTGGTTCCTGAAGAAGTCCTTGCAGTGTGAAAGCACCCACTGTCTGGAAATTATACCGTGTTAGCAGTTTGGAGCTTTTCCAGTCATCGGGTTCAATTTGGTCAAAGTGCAGTAGAAACTTGCAGGTGGACTAATATATATATTTTTTTCATACCCCAACTCGAAACATCCGTTTTACTTTCCCCACCTTGGAGTGACAATAGGTAACAATGCATTCAGAGGCAGGTGAATAAATGGGTTGTCCCTCCCTTTCTGGTCATAACTGAAGGCTTCTAACATTAAATCTGTCCTCTGGCTAACCAAACTATATTAATATGTTAGTGGTCTTTTCTGGCAGCATGGCTCAAAATGGCTGCAGCTGTTCTAGCACACCATTTCCCACAATTCACCATTAATGAGTCATCAGCTGAAGTCAACTGTTGGCTTTTTATTTATCAATCGGCTTTTCAGTAATCTTTTTCTATTTTCATTTTCATTATCGAAAAGTTGTAATAATTTTAGGAATGGGGACATATCATCGAGCATTATTACGTTTGTTAATGTTGCTGTATGAAATCAGCTGTTAAAGTGAAAACTAAAACGTTGTGGATCTCCATAAACGCGTTTTGAAAATCAAAAGTATACTGTAGGGGAACAGTTTCTTTCCAAGGTGTTTATAAAGCTCACAGACATTCGCAAACCTCCAAAGACATTCAGCCACTAGCTTTCAACCAGACAGCGAGAGAATGAGTGTGCCAGGGCTGTACAGCTCACCCCTAAACTCCAATTTGCATTAAACGTGCTACGTGCCCTTCTTGGCTATTTTTACACTTGGATCGTAGGTACACCTTTTGTTTGGCCCGTAGCTCCCCCCACGTCTAATTGATGTAAATGGAAACAAATGTGAAAGCTTGGGAGTACTGCCCTTGTTATATAGAGTAGCTAACCCCAATTAATCAAAGTTCCTCAAGAAATGCTACAGGCTAATAAGTGGGGAGCCAAATCGAACCCGCTCCAGTTACTCACATGATCGCAGGCCTGATTAAAGAGCTTTCTGAATGAACCACACACTTTTAACACCAACCGGCCAGCTGGGTTTGTTAAACTGAGATTCAGGAAGCTGTTAAAAAGACATATCATCCCCCCCCCGGTTTAAATGGCCGTTTAAACATTTTACTGCAAATTGCGTGTCAAATTACCCTTAAAGCAAAAGACCTTTAATGATCTATTAAGACTTCTTTCTCATGTAAATAGACATCCACAATGTTAAATTGTATTAGTCTTTGGGGACTTTAAAGATTATTTAAAAACCAATCAAATTGTTTCATTATTTAAAAGTGTGACAAATTTTAACAAATATAAAAGTTCAGCTGATCTAAAATTAAATCCAGAATACAAATGAAGCCCAGACCTGTTTAAACCACATTATTTTGTATTATCAGACTTTTACAAATGTGTGTGAAGCACTATTGCAATTGGATTTACATATTTTTATATATATATATATATACACACACACACACGCACAGACATATAGACACAAACACACAGTTTTTTGGGAAAACAAATTCCGATCTTTTTGAAAAGTTTGAAAAATGATGATTTGATGGAGGGGATGATTCTGCTCTGCAGTAGCACGCTCCCTCTCTCTCTCTCTCTCTCTCTCTCTCTCTCTCTCTCTCTCTCTCTCTCTCTCTCTCTCCGTCCTTTAGCCGTTGCCACCAGCCAGACATTGTTCCCCCACGTCCTCTGCCTGCGTCGCAGCTCCGCTTGGCAAAGTCATTAGAAGACGCTGCAATGTACCTGGAAGGTAGATGCCAGGGTGCCTTTGCCCATAATGCCAAGGCGCTATTGCTGCCTCTCGCATCTGTAAGCCGGAGAAGAAAAAAAATATAGCAGCGTCCCAGGATGCGGCAGCTGTCGCCCTGGCTCCACCCCACCAGGTCCGGCTCACTCTCCTCCCCTCCTCCCCAAAGCATGACAATCTGTTGACCTTCCCCGGTCCCGGCGACAGGGGGACACTCCACTGGCTCCGAGACGGTGATCATCTGGCTGAGTGAACAAAAAGCAGCACCTACAGTTTGCAAATGAAAAGGGGTCTGGCCTGGCAGATGGTTGCGGGCCTCTTCTTTCTGCTCGTCTGGCCCGAGTACCTTTTATGTGACATATTCTGACACGTTCCATCGCAAATTTGCTTTCTGGCCCCGTAACGTTGTGACATTGTAAGGGGGCTTCAGTGGAGACATTAAGTCAGATGTTTTGTCTTCCCTTTTGACTGTTTTGCTTTTACCAACATACACATATTTTATGTATTTATGTTTAAATTTCTCATTAATTTAGTCATAGGATCGCAAAAAACCCTTTGTCATACAAAGGAGTGTATCTGATGTATTGTTAATGCATCATTATAGCCATTGGAATATATCATTTCTCTTTTTTCTTTTATTTAATTCTTATTTAAATGTCTGTTGCAATTCTTTTATTTATGTTTTTAGCATAGCATAACGCTTTGTTTTATTTTATGCACAATATAGCATTTCACACCGTGATACGTGCACACGTGCAGCAAACTCCCATCACTTCTACATCTGGACTTTTTGATTTACAGCAGCACTGCACTGACGTGTAAGTCATTCACAAGGAAGTTGTACAATGCGCAACAATTCATAATTGTGACACTGGTAGTATATAATGTACGGCCATTAGCAGCTCCTAAGTGGCAAGTTTACAAGATGCAGAGAAACTAAAAAGTAAATTACAGACTTGCCCCTCCTCGCCGTCTATATGCATGCACAGACAAGACGGAAACTAAACGCAGAGGACCTGAAACGGGAATCTAAGAGCTGCCTGAAACATTAATGACCACCCCGCAATAAAGTAACATGACGAATTTGAGCCTTGTAATACAACATGATTACTAGCATTTTTATTAGCTAGGGCCTTGGGCAAGGTGGGTAGCTGCTCGACACACAGACAGCCAGCCACCGCCAAAGCACTCTGAAGTGTCCCATAAAAGTCGTAACCCGGCTGGCTTGGCTTACACCTGATCCAATTAGCTGGGCAGATCATAGTGACCCAGAATAATGTGGGCCTCTGTTTAGGCCTGGAGAGTCACTTGATTCCAGGTAACACGATCCTCGAAAAAAAATGGAAACAAAACATGATATAGAACTGTTATTGAACTACATTGGGGGGCGGACGATAGATAAAACAAGCCCGGAACAAGCTGAATAACAATGCATCCTGGCTTCAGCTAAATCATTCTTTTGTTGCTTAAAAACGGCTAATTGAAATGAAGTACTTCCTTGTCCAGTTTTAACACATGCCGATTATTGCTTATCCTGAATTATTTAGTCGGTTGCCTCCCTGTGATGGGAAACAAAAGCAGGGAGGTAGATCATCCAGAGCAGTTTTTATATACATTTATCCGTCAATAAACCTGTCCCAGAGGTAAGTAAATTAGATGGCTGTTTTTTAAAACGATCATCCCTTTAGGACTAACGTGCATGCTTTGCATGTTTATTAATGCGATTCCTGTTTGGCCAAAGAAGAAAATGCTTTTATCATTTTATGTATTTGTGACTGTCATTGCTACACATCCCCGAATTTCCCTTAAATGAGACTCTCCATTATTCTACAGTTATTAATCGGACAGGACAAAATATTAACAATGAATTTCTGTTCTCACAAATGCTTTCACACTTTGCCTCTATATTAATGATGATTTTTCTTTTCGATTAGATGAAATATAGTTATACGTAATATAATATAATATAATATAATATAATATAATATAATATAATATAATATAATATAACAACATATTATATGTAATATAATAATATAGTATACTATAGTTAAGGTGAGACACAGGGTTTAAATTATCCTGTGTGTGTGTGTGTGTGTGTGTGTGTGTGTGTGTGTGTGTCTATATCTATATATATCTTAAAGTCCCCTGCCTTGAGCCTGCAGCCTTCAGGATAAACTCCAGACCCCTTGAGGGTATGGATGGATGGGTGGAAGGATAGATGGATGGATGGATGGATGGATGGATGGTTGTGTTTCACACTTTATTTTTTATATATTTTTTTTATTTTAGTGATAAAATTATATTTCAGCGGAATAAAAAAAATTTATCCCGAATGAGAAGTCTGTCATGGTGTCATCACAGATTTAACAGAAAAACTGTATAGAGCCAGAGAACAAGTCGTAATGAGGGGCAGAAAGACTGAAGGCCAAACCTCAAATCATGTCAAATCATTAAACTAATTCAGCATCTTTCAAGATGTGTGGTTGTGCATGTGTGTTTCTGTAGGATTCTCTTAAAATCGACCAATAGACATCTCCCATATGGAGACAACATATGAATTTGCCATAACCACATATCCAGTGCTGGGCCAAGGCCAAACTGGAGTCTATCCCAGCATGCACTGGGCATGAGATGTACCATGTACAGGATGCAGTCCATCTCAGGGCACAGATCAATGGCATTATACCAACGCTAATTTCCCCAAAGCTTTGGGTGTGGGTTAGGACCCAGAACAGCAGGAGTAAACCCTAGTGAACATGGCAAACACACACACACACACACACACACACACACACACACATAATTAGGGAAGGAGCTGAATCCATATCCTTAGAGGAGTGAAGCCACAATGCTGTTTACCATGCTAACCCATCTGAAAACACTGCTCACTTTTATTCAATTTAAACTGTTTACATTCATTCTTTCCATGGGGGGGGGCTATCCCCAGCAGCATAAAGCACAAGGCTGTGGCACAGCCTGGATGGGATGCCAGTCCATTGCAGGGAACATAAACACGCTACACTATGGGCAATGCAAGGGCAATGTATACAGACAATATGTCTACCAATAACCAATAGTATTGCATGTTTAAAATCCATTATGTTTGTCTACTTTATTTGCTTTAAATCTTTTTTTCCCCTAAAAGTTGTGCCAAATCGATTCACTTTTTAAAGCTCTAGTTCTCGTATTTCTAATTTGAATTTGCTACTTTTTGGTTCTTTGCAGAGAAAGAAAATGTTCAATGAGCCAGGGATACCTAGCTGATACTCGGAGAAGCCCGTCAAACGAAATTGACAGAAAAATACAAAGGATCAGTGAAGCAAGTTTGAATATGAAATTGTATCATTCATTCAGGCAGCCAACCGGAGGCCTCTGAGGAACCACGCAGACATTTACCACGTTTGGCCCTTATCTGCTTTCTTATTGTGCTCCTGGTCATCTTTGACCCTGCAGAGGTTTGCCAGCAAAAACTTCTGGTTTCGCTTCATACTTCTATATTTCTCCAACAAAGCAGATCCTGCAGTTTCACACTCGAACACCGTTTTATCCATGTGTCCAGCTGAATATTTACAGTATACGTAAATCAAATTAAGTGCCTTGCTCAAGGATACAAGAGACCCTCCTGGGAGTTGAATTAGCCACCTTTCTATCTCCATGAAGGTGGACATTACATTACAGCATCTTCTCGGTTCAGGTCAGATGTTCTTGGATGTTCTGAATCTTGAGTACATGCCCCCTGTAGGGCACACGGACCCTTATCAAGAGGAGCATGCTGTATATTTTGAGGAGAAAAATGCCAAAAAACGCTAATGCAGAAGACAGTGTGGTACGTCTCGACGGTGATGGTGGGGGGGGGGGGTCTAATGTTCAGAATATGCGATCAATGATTGGATGGAAGCCTTTGTACAATTAACATTTTACTGCAATCCTGAATAGTTCTGAATAGGAGTACGATAATTTAAGTTTAAGGCAAGAGCGTCCGTTGTGCTTTCATAAAAATAAACTGATCGTGAATGAACAGAATGAAGAGCATTGGTTGTGTATGACTTTTGACATATGACTTTTGGATTACAAACAATACAGGAGACATTTATTGGTTAGACATGGCAGAGAGGTCATTGACTAACTGAGAGTTACGATCCCAGTTTTTTCAAGTTAGCACAAACATAAATATACTGTTAGAATGTCATGTAAAACCTAGAAATGAAATCTGATATACGCGATACGGGTGCCCAACAATAGTTTTGAAAACCATCTGGTCAGTTGGCTTTCACACTAACGCAGGTTTTAATCGCTTTCATAAAGCAACCGTTTGCATAACAGATTGTTTCTCCTGGTATTTCAGGCATCTATCAAACTTATATTTTCAGAAACCCTGCAAAACTGGTACTAAACACCGCAGCCAAACCCTGAGTCACAGAATCGCATGCTAGAGAATCAGAGTGCTGCAGGTAATGCATGATATTATGTAAATGAACACAGATGTTGCACGCATGCAACTTCATTATATACACAATCAGCTATGAATTAATGTATATATGGATCACCCATTATGATTTGAATGAGATTATGATCTCAAATAGCTACCGCCCCCTTTTTGTTCCTTTCTAACATTAATTATAATATGGGGCATTAGAAATTATTGTTATACATCAGTGCATTCATAGCAGGAGAGTGCAGAGGTATAGCATTCTACAGTTTAGTGTCAGTGTGTTGGGAACAATTATCCATTAACTACGGAGTAAAATTCAATAGCTCAAGTACAGGAAGTATAACATTATGCAAGCAGTCTTTGAGTATAGTTTTCCAGGGAACTGACATTAAAAGTTATCAAATTAAAATCCAATGTGGAGATTATTTTGCATACAATAAAAAATATAGTTCTTTTTCTGATTACATTAGTCAGCTATTTTAGTTGTAATATTATATTTGTAATGGTTATAAAGTAGTGAAATATTTTTCTGCACCAGAGTAGAGATTTTCATATATTGTGGTATTTGCCAATTTGGAAATCTCTTGTAATAATTTGGCTTATTAATGTTACATATATGAAGTTGTATGATCTGAACAATTATCATCTTATACAAAAAAGTGATCAAAAATGCAGAGAACAAGTACTTCGGAAAGCAGTGAGAAACCAAAGTGAAGTCACTCGGAAAACACAAATATATGTACTGAACTTTTAGCAGGCACACAATACAAAATAATGTGCCTGTCAGCGTCCATCTAGCCAGCATCCCGGCCCCACGCATCCTGCAGGATTGACGGCCAGTGAATGCTCACTTCTTCTCGGAGAGTCGTCGTGGTGCACATCAGCGGGCTGACATTGTCACAACAAGAAAGGGAAAGAAGTCTTCTTGAGGAACAAAAATATTTCTGCACAGCAGGGTTTTCTAGGGGTGACAGGGTGCCAGAAGTCGTGGAGTTCTCCTTCAGGAAGTTGTCTCTGCGCTCTCTCCTCCTTAGTGCTGTCCATTTCTCCTGCAGTCCTTTGGAGAGGGAAAAAAAAAAGAAAAAGCACACATAGTGAGAGAAGGGTTACTCCAAGGATTTGATGGCAAACACAAATGGATATTGTTTTTGACATCTTGTGAAGCTGTCTCTGTCCCATGTTCCTTTGGGGAGTATCAGGGCCATCACGACCTCACTCAATTCGCTGAATTTTTAATGGCCGGTCCCAGAAATGCAGGGCAGCATGGTGTTGTCACCTCGGCATATTTTATCACTGATCAAACATTAGTCGGCAGCTGTTGTAAACTTGTAACTGTCTCATCAACAGAGGCGGGCGACTCAGAGGCGGGAGTCCGCCGCCCGCCCAGCTGGCTTCCTCGTTCCGCCTTTGTGTAAAGGACGCGTTTTTTTTGTGTCATGTCGTGATTTTCTTTCCCATTGCTTTGTGTTCCTGACTGTTGCCACGTCCAGACCTCACACGCTCCTGTGCATCTAACATAAGACACACAGGATATATTAATCATGGAATGATAACTCAAATCTAAATGCTCAAAGTCTTTCAAAGTCACATATATCATCATCATCAGAAATCATACTAACCCTATTATTATTTTCGGTGTTGTGGTTGTTTGTTTGTTTGCGTTATCGTCATCATTATCATCAAAGAGTTCAGCTTCTGCATAACAATCCTGCCACTCGAACGCAGTTGGGTTGACAGCCTGCCAAACAAGTCGGATGTCTTCATGAGCCGCATCTCACCTGTGGGATTTACTTTAGGTCACGGCTGAATTTCAGGAGCACGTTTATTTATTTATTTTGACGGCGGCACGTGCAGGGTCCCTGAGCGGAGTGTCTTGTTGGAAATGATTGATTACCCAACATCTAATTAAACCTGATCCAATCACTTATTATGCAGAGTGGAACAAACAAACTGAAGTCGACTGTCAGCCGGGTGATTGATGATACCGCCAATCCAGCTTTTGTTTAGTCTAATGTCCTGATGCTTGTAACAAGCAGCAGAGCTACCTCGGACAAAACAATCTGTCAGTCCGCACTGATTCACCAAGCCCTTTCTTGCCTGTAGAAACACATTTTTTTTTTCGGAAGGGGGAAAATATATATTATCCCAGACAGAAGGAGATTTGTTGGGTTGTTGGCCCAATTAAACCTGGGACCCTTTTTACAGCCCTGGGGGCATGGTGGTTTTTAGCAGGGGTGAAAAGGGTGTCCCTCTGAATCATGATTGAAACTTTCTGAATGACAGATAAGGAACTGAAGTGAGCATAGCAGGCATACGGATAGTATGTGTTTGCATACAATATATCATCCCTATATGTACAAAACATGGTATAGTTTTAAATTCCAAATGAATTGAGATTATAGTATAACAATAAAGTATTCCCAATACAAGCTAAAAATTTCCTGTTCTCTTCTTTTTAATTTTGGGTTTTGTGTAGACAATGAGTATGTGCAAATTTAAAATAAATCCACCCATACGCTATCAATTTTCACCAATAATGTGAAATAATCAATGAAACTTAAAAAGCAACATTACTTATGAATGTGATCTGGATTAGGCAATAAAAATGTTATCCTAAAATTATAATGCTTTCAGCCTATATACGGGTGTAATGACAGAGTAACAATGTATCCCAATACATACTGTAGGGATGTATATATATGTAAGCAAATACTTTAGTAGTATCTAATATTATTAAAAATGATGCTGTACATTTATTGTGATGTTAAGTTTTGGAAGGACTTTTGTCAACCAAAACTGAATATACCTTATTCATTATAAAATTTGTCATCTAAAAAAAGAAAGAAATCTGTTACTTTGTTACTTATTTATATTACCACATAAATGAACATAACATTTTATTATGTTAGGGTAGCTCTCGTGTGTCAGCGTGGCAAATCTCGCCCCGTATTAATTTTTTGGTTTTTGCTGGCCAGGCACGTTCTGACAAGGTGCTTTTTTCGCAAAAAGAAAGAAGGGGAAATGAGAAACTGACAGCATTAAAAATACATTTTAAGGGCCGGGCCTTGAAGGCATCCATTAGTAAACATGCTTAAACTTAGACTGAGATAGCTTACTGTAAGTTGGCCACATTCAGCGAGCTCTCTCCAAATTTTCACTTCAATTTATCCTGAGATATTCAGCATCTGATCTTTGTGACAGCAGCCTCTGGCTTCCGTCTTTGAAAAGTGTGTGCGTGTGTGTAACTATGAGTTTGGTGTGTGTGTGTGTGTGTGTGTGTCTGTGTGTGTGTGCGTGCGTGTGTTCAGAGCGAGTGAGAAGTGTGTTTGTGGAGAGATGAGGGGGTGAATTATTTGACATATATCAAACAACCAAGAACTGACACTGGACAACATTAATCAAACTTGCTCATTTCCTAAAGAATTAAGGATTAAATAATTAATTTTGCAGCTACAGGCAGCAGTATAAGAGGTCTTGTGCTATCCCGCTGGTAAGAATTTGTCCTTGTCTGAAAGACTAGATTGATATATGTATTATTTATCAGATTAATCATCGCCAGAAGATGTTACAGATTCCAGTTTAGACTCATTCGGTCACATTTGGGAGAGTGGGAGGGGATGGGGGGTGGTTGGTAAAGAACCACAGCTGCTTGTGATGACAGAATGGGTGGTCACAGGGGCGGGGAGGGCTAAGCAAGACAACACAATTGAAGGGAGCATTGTAGGCCCCAGCGCTGTTATGAAAAAGAAGAGAAAAAAAACTGAACCAGGAAGAAAAAATGTCATTGATCTAACTCTTCTTCAGAGGTCAGGACAGGTCATGGGGTTGTGTTTGTTTCCAAAAAGGCCCAAAGGATGGAGCTGGGAAACCTTCTCCTTAAATGTAATACGCCGATTATGAAATGTCCAGCTAATGCTATGCCTTCTGAAGATAGCATTATATATGAGTATGAGTACAAATATGAGTATGAGTACCATCACATACATGAGTAAAAGTATGTATACAAGTGCTCTACCACTATTACTACTACTTATACTTAAAGTATTTATATAGTATTTAATAGTAATTAGATAATATGACTTTTTTACAATTTCTGACAGAAGTTTGGGAAATCAAACTTTCTGAATTAGATTTTTTTTTTGTTTGTTTTTTAAACAAACATTTCAACGGATATCAAGATATTCGGCTTTTTCCTTAAGGGCTTTTAATGTCAAAGTCAAGGTATTAGGAATGAAATTATTTGAAGTGTGATTGTTTAAATGAAAATGGATACACAATTATATTCTGTAAAAGAGAATGGCACTTGTTCAGCTTCATATTCCGCATGCAGGGTAAAAAAAAAAAAACAAAAAACTGTGGAAACCAAGCTGTGATGATGTCATAATCGACATTGAAGTGAGGTCATCAGGGATGAAGACGAAGGCCTTTTCAGTCATCTGCAGAGTAAGTAAATGGGGTTAAAACAAAGGCGCATGAGGAAAGCGGGGATTTGTTATGAAAACACACATCGAGGGTTTCTTTCATGATCTGCTGTCCATTTCAAATGTTATTCCAAGCCATACTGAGCTGAATTGGCGGCTAGCAAAGTTACGGAGAAGGGCCGTTCGTGGGAAGCCAGGCAGAGCGGATGTGACCTGGCTTAAATGTATCAACAGCCTCTGAGAGCGAGCACCAATGGAACATGATAATAGAAGGATAGCAGATTCGACAGGGTCGGGCGGTATTCCCTTTATTACCATCCCGGCATGCCAGATTAAAAGAGGATATCTTTTGTCTCCTAGAGATGGTTAAAAGCGTGATGTTGACAAGAAGACGACTGAATAGCACAGCCACATCCATTGAGACCAAAAGCGAGTGATGTGAACACTGTCAGCTTAGCCAAAGATTTCCGACTACTGGTTGAACTGATAATGCTGAATACAATGAAAAAAGAAATTCATATGAGTATGTCATTATTTGTATTTTTAAAAAATAAAATAGGCCACGTATGGGCAGGCTTTGCATGAGCCATTACTTAAACTTAAATGGTAAAATCTTAATTTCTTATTCCTTCAAAGCATAGTAATAATAATAATAATAAAGTGTAGCTTATAGAGCTGAGTTTTGCATTTTATATCTTTATTTTTGTGGCAAAGATGATTATTATTAGTAGTAATATTATTATTATTATTATTATTATTATTATTATTGTTGTTGTTATCACACAATCATCATTACTATTGATATAACAATGCATTGATGTTATGTGTGTTAATGTGTCACACATATATGAACAATATAAACATATGTAAATATCATAAATAAATATTTTCCGATTGGTTTTATTTACACCAGTACTTTATTGGTATTGGGTAATTAGCCCTTTGAACTCTGAATATTTATTTTCCACTGTTAGGCACTTTAATTCATTTCTGTGTCTCACAATATCTCAATGAGATTCATGGCTCAACCTTTAATATACAAAGCAGCTATACTCTGTGCATCATGTTAATTGAAGCGTTGAGGGTGAAATTACCAGCTCTGCCTCTCTCGCTTTTGTCCCACTGTGTATCTGGTAAATGGATCTTGCTGACAATTCAGAGCATAATTGTACACTAGAGCAGATACTAAGATGAAAAGCAGATGTGGCCCGACCGCATTCAGACGTCACCAATGCAATCAGAACAGGTCCACGTCGCTGCAAAATATCCATTTGTCTTCGAAAACAAAATATTTCCAGGCTCATAATGGGCTAAATCACTCAGTTGTTTGCCAGCCATGCAAAGCAAGACCTCATCAAGGGCCCAGTTACACGGAGGTCTCTCTTTCCCATCAAAAAGGGGAAATAAAAGCAGGTCCCGTCTTTAAGTGGAAGAAACCACTCTGTGGGGCGATTCGACTGCAGATCTTCTGGGAGTAACCCTTGACATAAAGTCATATTGTGTTTGAGTTTTAGTCCTAAATTCATACATCAATTATTTACTGTCCACGCAGATTGTATAAGTGTAGGAAATTACTAGGGATGGTATTTTCTCTCAGGCTGAAAGAATGTGATACAAACGGATACATCCCACCTAATGTGGCGGGGCCCGCGGTCCATGGGCCAGAATTATTTATGCATTAGAAAACTCTGTGCGGGGGCAAAAGGAGGCCGGCGCATTATTTTAAACCTTTCATAACACGCATCAATATTTCATAAGAAATAAATAAAGAATGTCTGGGCTTGTTTGGAGGACAGCTGTAGCTCCTCGCTCCACTAGCTCCGGGTCCTCCTGGGACGCCACGCATACCCCCCAGTAAAACCTTCCATTTCTTTTTAATCATCCACTTAGTGCATTGTGGGTAGAGGAGCTGTCAAGGTGAGCCAACAGCTTCTTAGATATCGCCTCTGTTGGGGCTTTTGTCTAAAGAAGCATTATTAAACCCAAAATTCCAACTCTGTTCCCTCACTTCTCTGGTTTTCACTGCCTTTTTTCCCACCATGAAAGTCGGAGGAGGATAGATGGACGGATTAAATAAATGTCAGGTGTGTTTAAATTTTTTGCTCACATTTTTCTCACACAGTGATAATGAGTGCAAGAAAATCCATGAGTATAAAGACTGGTTCTAGCTTAATAATCCATCGAACGACACAGCCGTTTGATTTATACATTGATGTAGTGTCTAAGGTGTCAATGTGGTCGCCATAAAGGTTAGAAGAGACCACAAAGTGTGAGGAAAAGAATCACCATTGTCTGAGATTTCTTTGTACCAAGCCAGGTATTATTTATTTGTCTTGATGCATTTTACGTATTTGTGTCTCTGTGAAAAAGACTCTCTTGCCAATGTGACCTTGGAAACACAGTAGGCCGTCGTAAATATATTATAGTGGCGAATTGTCAATGTCTCAATACACCCCCACAGGCTGTAAGCAGTGGGTTCCAAGCTTCTTCTGTGCAATTTTAAATCCCTAACCCCCCAGGAGACAACCTCTGGCGTGTAATCCAGTGGTATAAAAAAGGCCAATAGGATGCTTGAATGTTCACAAAGTGCGTCATGTCTCAGTAATTGCTGCTGATGGAGTTACGGAGGTCATCTCCCCGCAATGCTGAGCTCCAGCGAGAAGCTTTGAAGCTCGCCGCACCACGCAACGTTTTTGCTGTTGTTCTACTCTCACAGACATAGAGCAGGGTTGTTACTACTAAATCCTTACATCATGCTGGTGTTTAGGCCATATGGAATTCAGAGTGACAAAGACGTATACGTACGTGAACCACGAGACGACCAGACTGAGATACGATTGAGGCATTTCTCATGAACGAGGCATTCAGGAGTTTGCACAGTTGTTCGA
>JAODLC010000140.1:4209400-4243880 GCA_026781145.1 Hippopotamyrus pictus | reverse complement strand
GATGGCATTTATTACCAGCTGACAAATGGGATTTCATTTATTTAACCTCTGCGATCTATTTCAGTAGAATGTATAAACGAGCTATCCATTTTATGATTCTGGAGTCAACGCCTCAATTATCTAAAGGCTAACTGACGGTTAAAGCCCCCATCTGCTAGGATGAATTCATTGATTTAATTTGGCCCGTGTTGCTGAACACTTTGTACGATAGAACGGAAAGAAATATACATTCTCTTTGCGTGAGCTGTGTGTCTGCGCGCGTGTGTACGATTCTTCGGCACAATGCAAGAAACCAATCAATAGCTATCTTAAATTTTATGAGACAAGTAGTTAAAGCGTTCAGGCCAAGCAAGGAACACCTTTGTTCTTCAATAACAAGTAATCTCTGTTGTAGAATGAATATTGACAGGCTTGTTCCTTTGCAGTTAATTTTGTAACTGCACAAACCAATCAGACCATCACTGGTAATGGAGTTGTTATTAGGGTCCATTACAAAGGGCTGTGGATCAATGGCAGTGTGTACAAAGATATAGGCCTTTGCTACAGAGGAATGCACGGGTGTGAAAATGTCAGGCTGAGAGGTTCTCGTGTCCTTGAACACAGCAATCCGTTGTTTATTGCCTTTTGGAAACAAATTATGTGTTCTGTAATTAGACAAATTCACATTATAGCCATTATTATCATTATCATCGGCAGTTCAAAAAAACTGTATGAGTAAAAAAAAATATTTTTTTAATTGTTATTGGAACATTAATTCGAGAAAAGTTCAGAACAATTAACTTTGCATCCTAAGTGTTCTCAATATCAATTCTGCGTATTTTGTCGGGTGTGGGGGCATAAGTGGGTCATTGTTTTGCTGCATTTTTTTTTTTCCTCCAACCTGATCCTTGTTTTCACCATTTAAATAGTGCTTGGCTTTCTTATTTCACTTGCAATGCCCCGAGACACAACAGAAGCTTAGGCTGTACAGTGAATTGATTTCATTGTTCTTCTGTCCGCCAAAGCTGCATTTTTGGCCTGTTCTGATAAATTCCAAACTCGGTTTTTCACATCATTCTATCCTAAGTGTCCTTTCTAGTAGAGCAGGGGTGGCCAATCATATCTGCAAAGGGTCGGTGTTTATGCAGGTAATTGGGATAACCTTTAGGTCAGCTGTTCAAACCCAGGTGTGAGGACTCTTCAGCCAATCAGTCCTCTAACTAGTAATCTAATTATGGAGTTGCAGCGAAAACCCATATACACAGCGGCCCGTTGCGGATAAGATTGGCCACCCCTGTAGCAGAGGGTCGTGGTGACCACAGAGCCTAAGCCATCCAGGACAGGGCACATGGCATGGAAACTCTCTGGATGGGTCGGCGGTCCATCATAGTACCCACACTCACAAACCTAATTGTGTATTAAGGGCAATTTAAACACAACAAATCACCCAACTGAACGTCTTCTTTCCAACAGAGGAATACTCAAAATCTGGCTGCATTATTTTATATAAAGACAACAAGGTATACAGTATATTTGTTAACACTTTACATTAAGTGCAACTTCATAATGCATTCATTGTGCATTCATAGAACATTCACTGCACATTCATAATTCATTCATTATGCATTCATAAAACATTCATTGCATCTTCATAATGCATTCATTATGCATTCATAGAACATTCACTGCACCTTCATAATGCATTCATTATGCATTCATAGAACATTCACTGCACCTTCATAATGCATTCATTATGAATTCATAGAACACTCATAAGGAGCTTGCAAGTGCACCTTAACATCCTAACAAACATTGCATGATTATACAATTATGTTTGTTATCAATGTATATTACAGCTGTTAAGGGATGTTAGGATGTTAAGGTATACATACATGATGTTTATGAATGTTTTATGAATACTTAATGAATTCATTATGAAGGTGCACTGAACGTATATTTATGCACAGTTCTGTGTGCGTGAGTCTCAGTATTTAGGCAAAAAATACTGTTAGTGTGATACTACCTGGTGAAAAACATTGGATTTGCTCACTAATTTGCTGCCATAAACCACAGCAAGTAAAATCCCATGTAAAAAAAATTAACAAAGGATGAAGTACAAATAGTATCCTGTATAGTAACACGTGTGTAGTTCCTCATTTTGATTTATTATGCTTGCACGTGGAGCTACAGTCAAGACAGCTGCCAGCTGTACGTTAGGGGACAGAGGCAAACTTAACAACTGAAATTAAAATTCCACCCGACAAATTTAATTTGTTTTCCTTTTCATATTTTGACAAAAGGGATGCTTTAGCCTAGCTTAGTCACACAATGCGGCAAAACCATTAAAGACACTGCCAGCTGAGTATTTATATTGGTCATGAACTACACAAAACAAAAATTCATTTTCAATTATAACGCAGAAGTAGTTTGAAATACTTTTTGTCTTTTTCCCGCCATAGTTTATAGCTGCCTGAAGGCTCATTTATGGTCAAAGTTAAACACGGATATGGATACAGAGCCTTCTGTTCATTTGTCCGTATTTTTGTACATTTTTGGAAAGCTTACAGATGTGGACAAAACGGAGCAGAAGCATCGGCAGTTGTGGGGGCAGCGCAGTCCATAGTGCAAACAAGACACCATGTGAGGCATCGAAGAAACACTTGTATGATTTTATTTCACCTGAAGAGAGAGACAAAAATGATTACAGAACAGATGGGAGGGGATTGGATGGGAATTAAATGTCAATCGGATGGTAGCGGAGAAAAAGGTGGAGGTCTCTGTCCTCTCCTTCCCTCCAATGAGGGTGTTCACTTAACATCCATGTCAACGGAAAGGAAGTATGTGGTCAGATCTAGAAGCAGTCAGAACTGCCACACATAAACTTTTTGGCTCTCAGATTGTATTTATTAACTATTACTCTCTTTAAGAAAAGATCAAAAGCCCATTGTGTATACCACATAATACAAAATAAAAAAATAACGTCAGATTATAAAGGGTGGTGGCAAGCTTCTCCAAAACCATACGCAAGCTGTACATGGTGTATTGAGGATAAATACTTTGAAACCGTCCCAAATGACCCAAGTCTGCACTGCTGGGGAGTTAAGCTGAAGAAGAGTGAACCTGGCAACCGAGAACTTCTGGATGCCATAAATTCCTGGAAAACATTCAGTTAAATACTCTAACTAGAGTGTAAGTGCAACACCCATGAATATGAGAGATGTTATAATTTGCTATTGCTTTGCGGTCCAAGCTAATAGAGCTCATCTTCTGGGTTAGTTTGGGCCGCAAACTTCTCACCAGAGATATCTTGGCTGCATCAATCTTAGCCACAAAATATCAATATGTGAATCTGCGGGAGAGAACTCGATGCCCACGGTCAGAAAGTCACCGGTCCAACGGTCGGCAGACTGACTTTACTATAGAGCCCCGGAGTGAGGCCCTTAACCCCACAAGCCCCAGGGACAGTCTGACCCTGCTTCTCAATTTTATGTCACTTTGGATAAAAGCATCTGAAAAGTCAATAAATGTAAATACTATGAACTTTGATTATCACACAAAGGTATGAAAGGAATAAAACAGTACTTACAAGTTGCTGACCTTAGACATTAGAGGGGGACCAGTTAGCGATACCTTCCATGTGGAAACAACCAGTATTTTTATGTGCATTTTGCTGTAACAGCTGCTATTAAGAATTTAGGTGTCTACACTGATAGTTTGTTAGCAGTCAGCTAATCTGATTTAATCTAATTTTTTTATATAATTGTGCTCAACATAATCTAGCTCCAGCTGCCCAGAATATGTGTTTTGCCATTCCAGTGTTCATTATGTTATTAAGGGTCAAAATACTGATCATTTAATGACTTGCATTCAAAATTCAAAATTTGAATTAAAAAGTGCATTTGGTTGGATTTTTTGGTCTCTTTTTTACAACGTGAATTTATAAAAGGTGTTAGAGTTTTCACGGATTCTTTTGTCTGGAATTAAAGTGTAAATGTACCAAACATACCAACAAGTGCTATATGCTCATGAGGGTTACATGCATTAGACATTCATTAAGTTTTCCTTCCACACTACTCTGGATGGGATTATGGGCAGATTTCTTGAGTCTACACCCAAAGGAAGTAACCTGACACGAGATATGACTTCTCACAGCACGGAACCCGATATTTCGGCGAAATGGCGCACAATAACCCGGGCTAGCTCTCCGTCTGCTCTTCATTGATCAGGCAAACAGTTGAGTGATATTTTATTACAGAGTGACGCAGCCATTTAAGCGTCTTTTCATCTGTGATGGGATTAGAGTGGACACGGAATAGCGAGAAACTTGTTTCCCAGTGGACCCATCAAAGGGAATTATAGAGTGCAGCTTCCCACTGGAAACAGCTCTTAAAAGTGCCGTTTTCACCCAGCAGTCGAATCAAATTAAAACGGGTTACCGGTCTCTGACCCTCCATTAATCAGAAAGTCAGAGTTATGCCCTGGTGATTTGTTGGTGCAACCTGTCTTTGCATTGTAGCATCTACATCTTGAAGTGAAAATTGGGGAAACATTGTCTATTATAATTACACCATTAATATATATGCTGGAATGAAACCTTTCCACAGTTGATTATTATCCTTTACAAATACAAGTGAAATGTGACCTTTTGATAAATGAGGAATTATATGCTTGAGTACCTCCTTGCATAGTTAAAGTGAAAATTACATATATTATCTACAGATGCATCTTAAGGGAAATTATATTTTAACAATAAGGCATAATTAACCTAGAAATGCTATTTTATCAGTACCTCTCTGTGCCTGTTGCTGTAATCTGTATATATTTCCACCTTGCAGCTTGAATCTGAACAACTGTTTTAACACAACAGTAATAAATCTTAAGGGAGAAATGTTTAATTAAACTCAGAGCTAACTCACTCAGCCTCGGAGCTAAATAAGGTCTTACGGTATTTTAAGTACTCAGCTTTCTGTATTACTTCCTGTGTTATTTTCTCGGAAAAGCTGAATAGTGCTTCAGGAGGCAAACAGGGGAGCATCTCCAGTTCCAGTTAATTAAATAAAATTCCCCAGTGTCTGTACAGTCATGCCATTTCACCATAATGTTCTACAAATATGTAGAAAAGACCAGCATGGCTGATCTTAAACAACTGGGGTAGAACTTCAGATGATTTTATTTACCATTTATTGCATTTATTCAATCCTTCTTCAGACATTATGATACAGATAGATAATAGATAGAAATGCATTACTGATCTCAGGGGGAAATTTGTTAATATACAAATTAACAAATTTTGTTATAACAATATAGAATGAAGTATAACTATATGTAAACAATACAAGGTTTAGGTCAGCTTCGTATTTAACAGTTACACTGAGACTGATTCATATCTGATCAGATGTCATCCCCCTATAAAGTGCCAAATTCAGGAAATTACAACAAGAAGTCAAAATTTCTTGGGTAAATACACAAACACATTCATTTCACCAGAGGATATTAAATAATTATATATACCATAAAACAATTAAGTCTGTCATTTCGTATTTTGTTTGGCTCTTGATCATGTATTGTTGATGTTTAGTATTTTTTTTTTACCTTTGTATTAATGTATCAAACAGACAAGGATGTTAAAATTTTGAAACATTAAACAATGCGTGAATTCATAAATTGCTAAATGCCATATTATCATTTATTTGTTCCTTAGTGTAATGTCGATCCCTATCGTTGGTACGAAATCCAGAAATCATTTGTGTTCGACTGTATAAAAAGCATGCTGATTGATTACCGTTCCACTAAATCACCGTATTGTCAATCATTTGCTGTTGAGCTATGGTTTAATTTGAAAACAAGCATTCCGACGAGAGCGGTAGCTTAAGTGGTGTTTTTCGATACCATGCTGTCTGCTTAATGCGGTGTGAGAAAGCTATTCAAATAAAGCAAAAAGAGAGTAGACATCAGACGATGCTTGATTTCAACATGACCTTTAGATTGACATTACTGGACGTTCCTCTAGGGAGGGTGGAAAAAGAGGTCGGATACAGTAATCCATCAGATGAAATAAAATACACAAAAAGACAGAACTGAAACATAAGAGATTATTATAAACTAAAACAGCATTTCTGAATGTTGCCTACTTAACTAACGTAAATGATTTAATAATCATTAAAGATATTGCCTAATAATGTGTCTGATTTGGCTGGATAATTCACTGATAAATTCAATAACCATGTATGCTTATAAATCCACACGATCGTATCTGCACTTCGCTACATTAATCTCCTGTCAGACATGAACGGGACCAGAAACCACAAAATCCTCCAGAGCTCCAAGCCACTGCTACTTATATATTTTTGGTGGTTCAAACTGCTGCCTTTATATTTATCCCCTAAAAGACAAATAAAACCAGAAAAATCTCCCACATTAATGTCGAATCAACATTCAGCAAAATGGGCATTAAAGAGGTTTCTAAATATTAAATATATGTGCGTTTGTGTCAGAAAGGGTCACACTTATAAACGTTATGATTATCATAATCACTGAATTAAACGACATGATAAATGACGATAAAGTTCGCTGTTCCCCAGAGGAATCCCACTGATTTCAAAAGGTCTTAATCAACACTAAGCATCCTATAAACAGCACTAAGTACTCAAAGTACCCTTAACAATGCCTATCTCAAGTTCTGAAACTGTGCTCGAAAATATTTAATTCACTTAGTTTTAGAAAAACACAGAAGCGAGAAATGAAATGGCACACTCCTGGTCCTCCAGAAAGTGTGCCCTTTGACCTCTTCCTCCATTAATCAATTGGAAGATGAATAAATAAATAAGCCATGTGGCAGGTCCCGTTTTCAACAAGCTGTCTACAACTGTCCAAACCACTTGAACGTCATTAACGTTACGAGATCTATGCATCAGAGAAATGGACTTTGAGGCATAAAGAGTAACTTGGGGATTAAAGTCCTGAGTGGACAATCTGCTCGGGTGGTTAGGAGTGTTGGGGGGTGGGGGGGGGTTCAGGGACCTGCCACGGATCGACGGCCTTGCCAATTCACAGGAGAGATGGTGGTAGGTCTCTCCACTTACTATAAGGACCACACTCTGGACAGGAGCCCCCAGGGCGGTGGGCGAGATATTCTCTGGGTCAAAAGAGAGGGTTCAGCCCATTACATTATTGATTAATATCTGACCCCCCCCCCCAAATGCTCCAGATGCCACGAGGCTGCTTAAGTTTCCCTACGCTTGTTTAAAGCCCCCATCGTTTCTTTTTTTCCTCTCTTCATCTCAGCTGCTGCCTTTTTTTCCCTGATGTTCAGATTTATTTTCTAGACGAAATCCATAACCGTCAGTGATTCGGATCTAATACAAGCTAACCTGCTGTTTCTTTTTGCGAGTATTATCTTCAAAGAAGCCCGAGTTCCTGATGCTCAAAAAAGTAAATACAGTACTAAATATACGAGTATGATTAGAAAGTATAAAATACTGCCCTGTTCTAATGATTTGGTGTTCATAAGAAATAAGCCTTAATTTAAGATGGCATCCTTTAATGGTCTTTTTTCTGTGAATCGTTGGGGTATGTGTGATGGGTAACAACAGTTCTTTTCAGTGGCTCTTTCCTCAGGAAGAATGACCTTTATATGTAATTAGACTCTGTGCTATATGTGTCATGTACAGTTCATTATTATATGGAGGCCTGGTTCAAAAGGCCGCCCTGAAAGATCTTCTGTAAAGTCAAAATTAATCCGCAGTTTTCCTAAAATGAACTCCATTGTTTATAAAGCAGTTAGTGCCATTTTTTAATTTTTTTTTTTTTTTTTTTTGTCTGCAGACTAAAACTAACTTTGCAATTTAACATTAATATCTTGATGAACCAATCGACTCCAGGCTATTAGCCGCATCTTAGTGATCCTGGAATCTGTGCTTCTTTGAAAAGCCACTATTCACACTTTAATCAAATGTTCTTTATCATCTCAGACTGTTTCTTTCAGAGTTGCCCCCCTCCACCCCACCTAACATTTTTATAATAATTAAGTGTTGAAAAACGATGTCATGACTCATGACTGCTACAGATACTGGTGTCTGTACTCCTCTACTCTTTCTCTGCTGGTAAATGTCTAAAGGCCATAAGTAATAAAATGCTCCAGCATCCGAAAAAAAAAGTAGTTCTGGATATTTGTTGCAATACGATCTTGATATTTAACCCAAGTAAACACAACGACCGTCCAGCCTAAACATATTCAGACAGCGGTGTAAGACGAGACATTCGCAGTTTTTAACTTGCATTGATTTAATGACAAAGGAAGCAAAAGAATCGCCGTTAAGGTGAAACTCGGCGAAGGTGCCAACACTGGAAAGGTTAACTAATCGGCAGTAATGGTGATGTGCGCTGTCAAGCAGCCGCCGCCCCGTCAGACTACAGCGGGAATAAGGAAGGTGCCCTCTTACGGAAGCGCTCCGAAGCGGCATGCGGATCCTATCAAAGCGCCTGTGTACTGAGGTCTGCCCGATGTGAAACTTCTGCTCTTTTACTCACGTAGCGGATCTTTGCGCTCTCATTTTCTGCGCTAGAGCGGCACACGTGTATTGCGGCAGGACAGCTGTAAATAAATCCTGTTTTTTTCCCCCTCCCCCCCCCCCCCTTTTTCAGGGCTATGTGCAACTTGTAAAAGATAAACAACTCAATACTGCTGGCATACAAATATTAGTGCAATCCTTTGTGATGAATTATAAATAATTATATATTAAATACAGAAACACTGAATGCAATTTTCATTTTTATTTTTATGTTTTCCCTTTATGTAAAGAATAACTAAAATACAGTGTCCTTTCTTGCTAATGTTCCAATTATTTAATTGCTTGTTTATTTATTTTGGTACATAATGACCTAAAATGCATATTACTGCACAATATTTTTTCGTTATATGCGTGTACACTTTCAAAAGAAAGTATAGTAATGATCTCATAACTGGCGTGCCACTTAGTGCCATCTCAGTAATGCGAATGCGAAGAGAAAACAGCCGCATATGCAGTAACGGAGACTGAAAATGCTGCTCTAGAGTTTCCGTCTGGGCAAAAAACTACCAATCACCAGCAGGTGGCGCCAATTCAACTCTGAAATGGATAAAACCCTGCCATTCAAACGAATTGAAATATTTTATTAGCATGATGGTGCATTAGTTGTTTGACGAGTACATTATAGCCTAAAACGTATACTTATTTGTATTACACATAATTGCATACTAAGTGTAAGCTACTTACAAATTAGGTTCTAGAATGAACTAACCTGAGATTGTAACATTTCTTAACTTAAACAGTATTGCTATATATCCAGACGTCTACTGCCATAACATTAGAGATGTTAGAAATGTTCTTTTGGAGGCTGCTTAGCTAAAAGTACTTTAGTTTACTCTCACAACAGATAACACATGATGTCTATGTGAATCCACTGCATAGAGCCATTTGCTAACTAATAATTTGTACAATTTCCCCAAACACAGAAAAATTGTTCAGGTTGCAGGAGTCAATTTGTGAGATTTATGGTTCTAAGTTAAGTTATGAGTGGCAGATCTGTTTTAACGTGCATATTTATGAATATTAAAAATATATATTACTTATATTGCTAATATTTGTCTATGATGGAGGCAGTCTTTCTAAACAGAACAGATTACACAGTAAAAACACATTATATACTTTTTAACAGCAACTTTTACAAATGATTATTATTCATGTTCTGATGCTTATACTACATACTTATTGTACAATGATATGTCAGTTATGTGATTTAAAAAATAACAATAATGTGATTTTCTACCATGTAACATAATATAAAAACTGACACACAAAAACTCCATTGTGTCTTAAATATGTCCCGCTAATTGTTCCTGTTTGAGATACTGTGATTGGTTCGCTTCAGTACACAAAGGCCATCCCAAGGGTATTTTGTCCCGATTCACCTTTTAAGAGGTCAAATTTCCAATAATCCTGTTTGCGTTTCTCAGTCACAAAACCAATACACTGTAATTTTCCTCTACATTATGCCCCTCTGGTCAGCTGTAATAGAATGACCTTTTACTGTTTATCCGGCACTTTTGTATAAAACAATAGCAATAGCAGTAGCTAAAGTTTTATACACACACACACACACACACACACATACACACACACATGCACATATATGCATATATACATTGTACCTCAGAGTGTGTGTGTGGATTATGTTTATATTACATTACGGGGAACAAATGTCCCCGCAATGTGATAAAAACCTGTTGTTTTGAAGTTGTGGGGGCCATTTTCCAACTCCCCACAAAGATCTATGAAAGCATTCAAAAAAGCAAAAATGCCAAAAGTCTTGTATTTTGTTTGCTTACTTATGGTTAAGGATAGGGCTGGGTAGGGTATAAGGTCGTCATGTTGGGATTAGAGGCTTCCCCATAAAAATGAATGGAGAGTCCCCACAAAGATATAATTACAAACCTGTGTGTGTGTGTGTGTGTGTGTGTGTGTGTGTGCGTGTGTGTGTGTGTGTGTGTGGAAACAGTCTCAACTAAAAAAAGCAAACGAATGTCACGGATGACCTCCTGTGAGGAGAAGCATTCCCTTGAGGCCTTCGCCTCCCGTCCTCCCTGTCCTCCTCTCATGACTCCTCCCCTTCTGGGACAGTCCCACCCTCTTCCTCCTCTTGCTGTAACTGAACAATGCTCTGTCCTACTTGATGGGTTCATGCTTCCAGGCCCTGCACTCAACCCATCCCATAGCACATAATAGATGCAGCATGTCATTTGTGTAACACAATAATATGTTTAAACACTATGCTATGACTTCATGTGTTTTGTACGACTGATAATATTGTATTTCTGAACTTTACTGGTACTCCACTACCTCTGTGGTTATTTGTACATCCTTATCCCCATTGGATCACTAATGTATTGCCTATTTATTGAACAATAATACTTAATTGAACTGTCTTGTCTTTCTGTCCTGTATTGCACTGTGCTGTCCTATTTGACCTGTCCCCTCCTCTGCAACTGTGGCATAAGAATTTCACGGTGTTCTTAAAACCTGAAAACGTCATTTCTATTATTCATTATAGCAGGTATAATCCGCATTAGCCTAGGACAGTGGAGATTAAGGACCAGAGTTGTAACTTGAATGCTGTCTCTCACCATGAGAGAGTGTTGTACCAGTGAGCAGAGAGCTTAGCCCTGTCTGCTGTGGTCCAGTCAGAATAGTGTGTGAATAACATGCAAAATCCTGTGCAGTGGGAATTTCAGCATCAGCAAAGCCATTGCATAATACCAAAATATGAAAGCCATTAAACAATAGTAGTGAGACCACAGCCATTAAGAGTCGACCTATAGCAACAGGTCTGTAGATTCCTCAGAGTCTTGGCTATGCAACATAGAGAGCGGTGTGGGGAACCTCATCTTCTGTGCTGTGGGTCATTCAGGGAGTCCCCAGCCTACTCCTACAGCTCACAGTGTGGCACCAAAAGTTATAAAATTAAAGTTTATTACGTAGTTCACACATTCCGACGCTGCTTTTTTAGGGTGTCAGATACTAAAGTCCTTTTAATTGCTCCTCTATTTATCTCACAATAACTTAAAACAGAGGTAGGCAACCCTCATCCTGGAACGCCAGTACTCATTAGGTTTTCCACACTACTTGGTCTCTGATGAGCCACACCTGATCTCAGGCAGATAGATACTCATCAGGTGGGGTGGAAAATCTGCTGGGTACTGGCATTGCTGGACCAAGATCACCTACCACTGGCTTAAAACAAGAACACAAGTCATACCTTCCTCAATATGCCTTCCATAACTCCTTAGCCAGTACAGGACCAAGGTGAGCAGGGAGCTCATCTTGAGAAGCACAGGCTACCAAGCACTGGACAACCTGACAGGCCAGTCACTCATATAGACAAATTTCTCCTTTCCCTGGTCACCCAACTCTTCTGCTCCAGCATCATGCTACAAATTATGCAAAAAAAATACCTTTTACTTTTTTTTTCCTTCCCAGTGGTGTCTGGCAGGTTAAAATCTAAGATTCTGCCTGAGGGGAAGTTGCTTTTTTTGTCTCATTAAGGAGAGTTTTTAATGTCATATGTCTTCATTAAATTAAAGGTCAAACCATCCACTCCATATCTTTCGTTTTTTTACAGTAAAGCAAAATGAAATAACAGAGTATAAAAGAAACCACTTAACAGCCAATGTTGTCTTTTGCCTTTAAGCTCTGAAAATAAGATGCAAGTAATTCGCCATTATTTATTATTTGTCATATAATTTTTGCTATATAATTATCTTAGTAACACTTTACTTGAGAGAGCACTAGTAACTTAGTATCTCAGTTACCACTCAAGTACAAATCATGAACAAATACATTAACTACATAAAATACGTTATGATCAATTAATGATCAACGAATATGGGATCAGCACGAGATTAACACATAGTTTCTGGTTAATTAGCACATTAAGTAAGAGTGTACTACTACATTATTTATGCCCGCTCAAGTAAAGTTACCATTATTTTTATGTTATGTTGCTGTTAATTCACTTAATTCCCATAATGTTGCTGACAAATGGATCCAGGAATCCTTCTTTAGGCCTGTGGTGGACAGCTGAAACTGTGTTTTTATTTCAACAATATGATGACATTCTTGTCTTCTAGATGTTTTACTTCAATAAAGTCCGATTACTCGATTTTTAAAAGTACCGATTAAAATTTGCCGGAGACTCAGCGATAACTCGGCAATATGGCGGAATGAATGGATTAGCGTCCAGACGGAGAGCGACAATCTCAGGTGGGTGGGAGCATTTCACATTAACTAAAGTGAAAGAAAATGTAGCCGCTTGTCAGCATTGCAAAGCAGAACTTATAGCCAATCATGTGAGGTTATCCATAGATATGCGCCATTTAGCCTCTTGGAGTAGCCTAGCCTGTCTTTGCCATCATTTTGACTTTAATTATTTAGCTTAATTTGCTTTCCGAGATTCCTGTATCTCAAAATAATTGCTGCTAAAGTGAAGGTTAGCCCGGTCGCTTAGCTGCATCACCTTACATGATGCGGTACATGATAACCAAATAATTATTTTTAAATGCTCTGTCAAATGAGTTGGCGGTGCTGCCTATAGACCCGAAGAAGTGCTGGAAAATGTACGTAAAAAATGTAGCTTATGCAAATAAAAGTGCCTAAATTGACCATATGGAAATGAACCCCTTGCAATGCGCTGTAGCCCCGTCCAACATACATATTATACTATATAGTGTCGCCGGGAAGATCGAGGCAGAGGCAGCGAAGAGAGGAGGCGAGACGCGTTAATATTAAGTTGGTCTTTTAATTAAATGCTTAAAATATTCGCACTCAAGCAGCTATACAAGCGTCCGACACCTTAGAAAAGGAAGGCAGGAAGGTTACACAGTAGAAGGTAAAGCAGACACATACACGGTGGGTAATTACACAGGATTAGCTAGGGACACGTCAGGATCATACATACAACAAAGGTAAAGCTACACGCGACAACAGGGAAATACAACACAAGTATTAACACTAACAACAATACAGGGGCTATTTGCAGCATCTCCCAGTATGCTCAGCCCACTTACTGGCCCATCTCGCCGGCTCTACAATATTATATATTTGGTAGTGACAGTCCTACTTTAGATGGATATAAAAGTTATTGATAAAGCAAAAGTACCAGATTACAGGTGTGATGAATTTGGTTACCAACAGCAACAACTAAAACAATAATAACAATAATGACAATAATAATATAAATTTGCCTTGTGAAAAAACAGACCTTTAAAAGTTAATTTTATCTTTTTCCATTTTTATGTAATCCTCTTGATCTGTCTGCCATGGGTGAGAGGAGCAGGTCAGCTATGTTTCCAAAGGGTCTTGTGTCTTGCCACTGGGGTCACGGAAGCAGTGACATTATGCATGCCATTAGTAAGCCACCTGTCATTGGGATTCACACCTGATGGGTTGGGGTCAAAGGTGACATCACGAATCTCATTGACAGAACTGAAACCTTTCTTCCAGGAGCCAGTCAGGACCAAAATATCTGCGCTACGGTAGATGGGCCTTAATTTGCATCTGTAGCGTGTCAAGTTAATGCCCATGTGGACAATGGCATTAGCAACCTTAGCATTAGCAAGATTCAAATGCTGCATAATTTTTTTTTTTTAATCAATACATCCATGAAAACATCAGCCACTCAGTTAAGAAGCGAGTTATTTGATTATTACTCCTGCATTTTGGTTGACTGTCTGAGTACATATGAAGTACTGCTTATAATCAGCATTTAAAAACAATAGCGACAAGTAGACATCGAGGTGAGGTTTAGCTATCCCCTTATGAAGGTTGGCAGTCATCACAACACATAAAGAGTGAGACCACAGAGATTATTAGCCCTTGAATGCATGCTGGGTGAAGTCAGTAAATAGGTTAGTCTCTAAAGCTGATTATCTTCCTTTTGTCCTGAAATACAAGCTAGAAACTGAACTTGTTCGCTTTCAGTTTTATGATTGATTTCCTGACATTCCTAGATTGTTTAGCATAGGACTGAGAGTGTATTTTTTTTTCCATTTTATATATAGTCAGTCAGCCATGCAACCTACAGGCCCAGAAAACAGGTTGATGTTTCAGAGTAAAAGGATTAAGTTTAAAAACATGAACAAATACAAGAAAGAGCAAATACAACCAACAACTGCAAAGTATGTTGCAGGTGTTTTATAGATATATACATAGTAAACAGTCAATTTGGTGGGGGGCTTTTAATTCTATTATTTTTTTTTGTGCATTGTTCTTTACATGTTTCTTTATGCATTTCTTTGTCCAAAGAGACATATAAGTAATATGGAGACAGTTTGTTGCAAATGATGATGATGCTTTAGAGTACAGACGCTCCTCTACTTACGAACTTTCAACTTACGAACTTTCAGACATATGAACGAAGAGGACTGTAAGTCCAAATTGTGTTCATTTGGGCTCCCGTTTTTTTTCTACGCGACTTCGGGCTGCTACTCCCGCCGCGCAGCAGCGTAGCGTGCGTACTCCCAGCATCCTAGTTCTTAGTACTTGCATATACCCTTAAATCATGTTGAATAACGACTTACGGACATTTCAAGTTACGAACGGCTGTTCGGGAACGTATCTCGTTTGTAAGTAGAGGAGTGTCAGTATAAGGACACTATCAGAAATACAAATATGCAAAGTTCTATCTTATTTAGGCCACAGTTTTACAGATATTCCATAGTCAGATTACATAACTATGTCTTCCAGGGCAACTGAAAAATGAAAGAAATTATACCTCCAAGTGTCTGTCATGTAGCCACCCTTAGTAATACGGCTGATTTGACGTACACATCTTGTTCTTATGAGGGACGCATGTCAATCTATTCTCAGGTTAAAATATTGGTAATGGGCACCTCTAACCGGAGAAGGAAACATGGACGACCTCTGATGTTCCTGCAGATCATTTTTTCACTGTTCTTTCTGTGACTTTTCCCCCAGTGTAGCGATTTCCAGTTTTCTATCAGGCTCGACTGTCCACGCTTGTGCGCAGGGCTACCTGCACACCTCAGAGCGGCGTAAGTACGCCCCAGGGCTCCAAAGAGTGTCATGCTTTTGACAGGGTGGCAGCCACGTGACGCCGAGTTCCTGCAAGCAGACTTTTTATATCTCTCGCTGCTGGACACTAGCTACCATTTACAGATTCTTAGCACAGACCAGAAGCAGACCAGGTGCATTGTGGTGCTGGAGACTATATGAATCATGGAGATTCACGATATATTAACGAGTGACAAAGATTCCGTTGTGTTCCTCCTGACGTCCGTCTTCTGTCGTCGCCAATCCAGTGTGAGCTACATTGACATTAGAAGCCTCATTGTCCAGGTCCGATTTTTTGCTCAGATCGGATTTTCCTATCTTGACAGTTCACATTCATAATTCCAAGTGACCTGTATCTAACTGTAACGTAAATGCCTGTGTGCATGCGAACATCAATACATTTTATTCACGAGTGATCTGCTTCACCAGCATCAAAAAAAAGCTCAATACATGTGTATGGGTGAAAATAAGCAAATAAATTCCTATCTGACCGTTCACATTCTCGTTGCATACATATCCAGTTTAGGACCACAAATGAAAGTGACTCAGACCTGATTTGAAAAACTCAAAAAATTAGATTTGAGTCACTTTGAGTATGAACATAGCCTGTCCCAGTGAGTCTACAGTCTATGAATGTTACATTTATATAGCGCCTTTCAAGACACCTAAAGCTCTTAACAGAATCAATGGGGAGCCACTTTACCCACCAACACTGTGTAGCACCCATCTGTAAGATGCGACGACAGCCGTTCTGCGTGAGAACGCTCACCACACAGTAGCTAAGGTGGTGAAGGTGCAGGAGAGACTTCACCAGTTGGATGTATGGGATATTTAGGAGGACGGATTTTAAATGGCCACAGTGGGCAGTTTTAGCCTGGGCATCAGGGTACCACCCCTGCTTTGTAAAAGACGCCCCATTTTTACAGCTCAGTGTCCCCGTCACTGGGATCCACACAGACCACAGGATGGGCTCCCCTGTTGGCCACTCCAACGCCTCTCCCAGCAGCAACCCAGCTTTCCCAGTTGCTCACGTATCCAAATACTGGGCAGGCCTAAACTGGCTTAGCTTCAAGATAGATTATCTGGTCAAAACGTCTGGTGTTCCCAAAGCCTTTTTAACGCTACGTCGTCTATGTTAATAGACAGAACTTACAAACAACGTTGCGTTAAGAAGACTTCGGGAAACTACCCCCTGGATGGAATACTTCTCCCCATCCATCATTTCCTCTTCTAATCACTGTACACAGTTGTTGGGGGGATGTTTTGTTGAAAGATGTATTATCTGCTCTAATTGAGTGTGTTTTCTCCTGGTCCTCCTGCAGCCCAATGAGATGCGATTAGTCTGATTAGCATCATTAAATTGTTCGTTGCGTGTGTGTGCCTTGCAATGGCCTGGAATCCTGTCTGGGACGTTCCTCAGCCCTGTACAGACTGGGATAGGCTCCAGTCCCACCCCTCCCACTCCAGTGTGTCCAGAACAAGTGGCTCTAAACTAGATCCATGACAATCAATCATCCCTGAGCTTTTCACTGAGTAATGACCTCAGAGATGTATCTGTTTGCATTTGACTGTATATGTAGCATTGTTGTGTTGTGTTTGTCCAGAAGGTCTACGTGAGCAATCCTTTAAAAAAAAGAAATAAAAAACAGCTCAATAATCAGTCTTTAAGAAGTCCCAGGCTTATGACATTCAAACCTTTGGAATTGTCTCAGGATATACATCAGCTTTACTGTGCTGCTCTACCACAGGACCAGAGACCAGATTCATGGGGGCTGGATCGCGACACGTCTCACTCTGATGAACAGTCTGATTTACGGCAGCGATCCGAAAGGCCTCTGTACCTCCGGCCATAATGCCAGGCGACCGGAGACCAGGGACCAGATTCACGGAAGCTGAATCACAACACATGCGACTCTGAGCAGCAGTCTGATTTATATTGTATAGTGTCCAGTAGTATAGAGTCCAGCAGAAAAATATTCTTTCTGAAAACCTTCAATTTCTTTTGAGAAATGTACATATTTATTGAGATTAACAAATAAAACACAGTTATTTTTAAGAATCCCGTTAGCTTTGCACGGCTTTTCTGAGATGAAACCACTCAATCAGTTATTGTATTGTATGTCCTGAGAAATTGGATTTATGACATCTTCAATCATCAGTTCAATCCACCTCTTCAATGCTAGTAAACACAACAAATTTGAGATCCATGGAATATGAAGTATATCTATGAAATATGCATATGGAATAAATGTGCATATGAAATATGGTATTTCTACTCTGCCAAGGTGCTTTTTGATGGTTATATTTGGGCATCTTTAGACATTAGAAAATGTGTAATTTTTGATATACATTTTATAAATCTTTTAAGCTAATTCATTTAACTACGCATATATTTATATTTAATATATTTATTAATTTGTCCCCAAACTAGCAATCTAATCCATGTCCCATTTGCCGTTGACATTGAAGTATAATGCATCTTTTTCTTTTGCCTGTGTTTACTTAAGTATTTTCCCACCAATGTAACACTAGTAGGTGACAGGAAACAATGTAGGATTACAGATAGTGAACCTTCAAAATGTTGGCACATCTCTCAGCCCCACCTGAAAATTGCCGGAAAATTCCAGAATAAAGAAGCATGCAATGCGATTCATTTTATATGCTCAGGAACATGCCACATTTGACGACCATATGGGGCTGTGGAGTTTAACAAGCGCTTGTGTTCCGGGTCCCTGTAAGGCTGTTTGAACGCCGCACTTAGATAAGTCATTAAATATTCAGTAGTACCTTCTTCTTAAAAGGGGGTCTCTACAAGGAATCTATTGTATATAATTCTGCGTATCATATTGTGATAGTGTGTATCATGCTATCATTCTCTGGAGTAAAAAAAGATTTATTTTTTTTTTTTTGCACACAGCGGGTCAAAAGCACTGATAGCTGAAAAAATTGAGTGGGCAGTGGAAAAACATGTGTCTAAATTTGTATATATTCACTGGCTCGTTTATTTGTAGATGTTTGTAAATGTGTGATAATTGTAACAGCACAGCTATTTATATTTATTACAATATGCATATCATTCTTATTAAATAGCATAATTGCTCTTCCATAACAATTTGCCGATCCACAGAACATCTGGTTATTTTTTTCCATTTTAGCATATGTTTAACCAGTCAGTCAGTGCTGTTGTGGTAAAGCTGCATTTGTCTTGTCCAGGTCTATTATGAGCCTGTAAATAGTCTTTATTTCTTTCTCTAAGGAGCAAAAACAGAGAGGGGTGACAGGAGCGAAGGCGCTGTATGCGAGTCGATGCACAGGTCACCCCCACTATAAATTGATTGTTATTCGTCTATGAGTGGGGAATTTTTTTGCCCATTCTGGAGTAGTTTCTGCTGGCGCCCTGGGACTCCTCTTCCTTTTACAGGGAACTGTTTGAGGAAATCTCAGCGGACCTTGATACAATTACCGTGGCCTCTCCTCTTCAGCCACTGCACTTCTGATCGCGGTCCTCTGAACCGCGGGGAATAGAGCCAACTATCAGGCAGAAGATTTGGTCAGTCAGGCATCAAATGCGGGCCTCTTCTCACACCCTGGGCACTGGAGCGAGGGCCAGGGGGGGCTGCCCTTGTGGGTTTTCACACACTTCCGCCCCCGGACACAGGGATCTTTGGCTACAGGACAGAGTACACTGGAGAACAGTCTTGACTGCTAGATTCTGCCGCCTTTACTGCCAACAAGAAAAAAACACAAAAATAAAAAGGCTCTATAAGCTTTATGCTTTTCTGGGCCCTTCAGACTATACAATAAAGAGGGAAAAGTTCGTCTTTGTTTGGGACGTGGCTAGGTGAGGTCATTGGGCACATTCTTTCGGTACTCAGGGATGGAACGACCCATGGACTGGAACCTAAAGGATTCGTTCATACATTTTCTGTACCTGCTTGCCCTATATAGGGTCATGGAGGGCCTAGGGGTATTTCAAATTCATTTTTTGAGGTACTCTCCTTCGGTGTATTAGTTAAATCAAACACGTGCAACCTTTCGTGTTGCATTAATAAATAAAAGTGATACTGGCCTAGATTTTCTTTACCTCGTTTTGCTCACCTTTGCAATGTTTCATTAAACACAACGGCTAAATAATCATTCTTTGCTGATCATAAATATATTACTATAAACAATATGTTATACAGTAGATAATGGATAGTAAATAATGCAGATCGATATGCTATAATATGGATGCATTTATTTCCTACTATGGTTTCTGGTCTGCTTAAACCAAAAATTTTAAACTGACCTTGCAAAGAAAATTACAGAACTAGCACTGTCATGATTCAAAGTAATATTATATACTGATTTAAACTATATTCACAAATTGTTGCAACACAATGATGCATTTTTGGATTATAAACTATAAATGTTTTTGGCTAGGATTCCCCCAATTGACAAGTACAGATTTCCCTCCTAAAATTACAATTAAAAGTATATATCATGAAAAAATTGTGCAATATCTGTAAAATTGATAGAATACTAAATGTAGTGCATGAGGTTATGAAGTGGAATCACACTGTTATGAAAAAGAGGTATCTTTTTTAACCATGCATACTGGTGTCCAAGCTTTGATTCATGACTGTATTAAAATCGCTCCTCTTCCCTGTTCTAGTTACATTAACCTTGAGGAACGAAACATCTTGTCTCTATGGTCCATTAGACAGGAGCCTTCAAAAGTTCCTTTTTAGAAAGTTACTGTGCTAATAAAAGAAAGTGGCCTCAACGTTTCTTGAACAAAATAATATTAGATGTAAATTCCACATTAATAATAGAAATAAAAACGTCTGGTTTTCTCAGGCTGAAGGGCTGCCAGTCTCGGACTGACCTGAGGGAAGACACGGGGTGTCATCCGTGACACAAGCAACATTTGGCACACGCGTGTGCAGGGGGCACTGCTCCTGTTGCTGCTGGCCTCACAAACACATGTAAACTGGAAGGCACGCTTGCAGTGGGATTGTCGAGACGTGACGGGAAAGATCAGAGGGTGATGTCCTCAACCCTGTCTGACATCCCCAAGGTTTCTGGGAACAAGATTCAGGTTCTGGCGGGAAAAAAAAAACATAAACATTTTTATTTTTATTATTACTATTGTTGTAATTGTTGCTATTATTATTATTGTTGTTGTTCTTATTATTGCTGTGATTGTTGTTGTTACCCAGATTCATCATACCTGTAATCTGTGACCATAAAAACATTCTAGAACTCAAGAAAGCATGTCACCATATTGCTAATATAATCACGTACTCCTAGCGACTCATGAAAGGTCTAAACAGGGATTCCTAGAACCATTTGGCAGGAACATTGCAGGACACAGTGAATTTGAATTCAATATATTATCAAAAATTATTATTTTTGGTATTGCTGTTATTATGTGACAACCTAAATCCATATATGTTGCATTCCTACAAAATGTCTAGACTTCTTTTAGGTTGTTATATATTTCTTGAATTTATGTAAATTTTTTATTTTAATATATCAGATAAACATAAACTTTACTCACATTTGTCCACATTCTTCTTTAATAAAATAAATTCCAGGGGGGAGAAAGAAAAACACTTTGCGCCCCCATCGCAAATTATGAAGTTTAGTTGTGAAGGAGGAAAAGCAAGATTGATTGAAACAAGACTAATAAATAAATATATATATATGTGTGTGTGTTTTTTCACCTTTATATCAGTTCTCTGGGTTGGCATTTTTAGGCCATACCTGTCAGAGATTGATAGCAAAAGGTAAGACAGATGCAATTGCACTTGGATGAACAGAAGAGTGATATAAAATGAAATATTTTGTAATGTCCTCTAAAAAATGCTAAGTTGGGATAATGTGTCCTGGCAGTGTGCATAGCTGAATGAATTAAACAGGAAAGTGCAAAACCAAGAAAAGCAAATATCTGTAATGTTTAGTTCATTATTTTGTAATAAAATAATTCAACAATTTTTACTTGAGGGAACTAAGAATGTAGTGCTAATTGTAAAAATAGCAATAGGTAAATAATTATTTTTTATATATAAAATGATTTAAAAGTTCTAGGCTGTTACATAGATCTATCCTTACCTGTTACATAGATCTATCCTTACCTGTTACAGAGATCTACTAAATGTAGTGTTCAAAATCAATCCATCCATCCATGGGAAGAAGGCAGATGACATATTGAGCAAGTTTATAGTGTTTTTGTATTTATGAATTTAGTATCAGTATTGGTAACATCTTACTTGTATTGAGTTGTTGTGAGTGTGACAATAGGTGATCGTGTTTTAAATAGCCTGAACACTGCTGTGTTCTTGAAACTTCGGACATAACACAGATGTGGTGAAATTCGAGGTTCCTCCAGCACATGTGTGGGCAGCAGGGTGACAGTTCAGTCCCCTGCACGTCGTGTGACTCCCCTTCACCATCAGCACGACCTGCCAATCAACCGCTGTGTCCCCGTGCTGTGGCCCCCGCGGTCGCCAGGAACAGTGCGGCCATCATGTCAGACAGAGGAGTGACACTGATCGCTCCCTGGGGTCCCGGAGCCCCTCTGTTATCGGGGAGATCCCCCATGGACCCAGCCAACCCCAGCGATCTGCCGCCAATGGTGAGACAGCCCCCAGGGATCGCAGGACACAATCAAACCCTTCCGGAACATTCATAGAGAAAAACGCTGTCTTATTTCAAACTAGAGTCCATGTCGTGTGCTTTTAATCAGCATCTTCCTTTGTCCAAAAATACTCAAGTATGAAACAAAGGGGGGGGGGGGACCATCTCGTCCATTTTTTTATTATTTTTGGAAGCTGCTGAACATTAAAAAGCCATTATTTCCCCTCTTTACTTACATATTCCGCAGTATATCTTTATGCATTTGGTACAATAGGAATGTGTCATGCTGCAATTATCTTGAAAATGTACAGTAGCCCAGCCACTTACAATCATTTATTCATAATGCACCTACTGGACGCGAATGCACTTTATTGTCTCGTCCCACATCCAATTTGAAGCTCGGGCCCAGAAAATGGGTCACTTTACCCCAAAACAAGTGGCCTTAATACCAAAGTCATACAGCGGTGCATGTAGGTGAAGGCAGTGTGTGGAAATTCAATCACAAGTCCCTTCAATCACAGAAGAATATTTTTTTTATCTGAGAGTATTAAAACTATACAATTTTAATAGCTGTTTAACATGTAGATGCTCTCTTTGCCTGGGATCTCCGCTGCATCCATATTAAGGACAATAACAAGGAGGTAAAGATGAACCAACTCTGGCAGCCATGAGCGTGACACGCTTTTCCCACCAGGAAACGTCTCCGCAGCCCCCCCAAAAATTACCCGATTAAGTGCTCTGACCCTCTCCTGGCAAGAGCAGTCGGATGGATGGGGGGGGGTGGCATCCCATGCAAGGTGTCCCCATGCTGCTCAGGCTACTCTCTCAGCTCATCATGTCCCCATACTGCATAAGTTATTATGGATGGATGGATGGATGGATGGATGGATGGATGGATGGTTTATGATTTAAGTCTATTCATACAGCTGGAAATGTTAAATGTTAACTACTTTGGTAAGTATTTCATCAAGCAATATTCTGGTGCATGTCAATAACCATTATGTTTATATTATTATTTAATCACAACTTGTAGTTAACCTGACCAAGAATACACTGATGCAGTTTTTTGTCCAAATAATGTGTGTCATAAAAATCTAGACGGAGCACAAAATGAAAGTCAAAGCTTTTGATGTAATACCCATTTCATCGTATTGGATGTCCAAATAAAACAAAAGTTTTTCCTTGTTGTCCTAAACTTTTGTCCGTAACTGTAAAAATGAATGTGATTTACTCATGAATTTACATGTGAATCAGAAGCAGACTGTTTCTCAGAATGAAATTCCCATTTTCCTAACATCTATCCATCCGGCAAGCTTCCAGCCGATACTCCAGCCTGTGGCCATGGCGCCCATTTTAGTTTTCTTCAATTTAACATTTTAAACTGCGATCCAGCATCTCATGTAGAGATGATCACAAAACTGCCCCAGTGCTGCTGGGTGCTTTAAATGAAACACAATTTATCCCGTAACTTACCAAAAATCTTGCAGCAAACTCTGGTTCAATGAGTGAACATGGATAAATATGTCTGTCATGACTGATCTTCTAATTGGGTATTTAATTATTTGTTTAACTACTTTAATAGTAACAAAAACAAAGACAGAAAAAATTGTCAGTTGCACTGAGACAGATTTTCTGGCACAGACACACATATAAAACACTTGAGTATTTATTCTAGATATTGCACTATTATAAAATATGTACATGGATTGGGAAGTGGTTTCCTTTGTATTCTGCATAGAGGTGTGTGTTTCCCATGGTAAAAAGCATGGTGAAACGCTGTCCCCCTAAAACAGCAGCACGCCGTCGACAAGAGACAGGGTGACAAACCTGTGTCGGTACAATTGAAGTCCAGACAGTGTGTTTGCAGAGGTGTGCTCCACAAACTTAAGGGTAGGGTAGTGTGATCACTCCCCCAGCAGCCCCCACCAAGCCTGTTAGGAATGCACTCAGAGTGCTCGCCTAGGAGTGACTGACTGAGGTTAGAGTCTCATCTGGTGTCCAGAGGACTGGGAACAGCCCTGACCATGGTCAGCTGAGCAAGGGCGCTGTTAGCAAGAGGACATGCTGTATAGGAAGCAAGTGACAATGGGGAAAGTGGCCTGGTGGCTCTCCGGGGTGGGGGGGGCTGCCTACCCTCCTGCCCGCCCGCTTTCGGCTCCAGACAAGACAGACCGAGCTTCCAACCTCTTCAGGCCCGTATAATTAAATGATACTAATTTAAACCCATGCAGATAATTTGAAAGTGAGGAAATTATCTTTGCTTCCGACGTATTAGCACAACGTTTAAGGGCTGTATTCTGTTAGGGGTGTAGGAAAGGCCGGTACCTCTGAGCCCTCACACACTGTAAGGCCAGCTTGCTTCTATCATATAGTATTTTGGTGCAATTCAAGTATATTTCACAACTGGCATTCAGGGTCAATCAGTAGCTCAGCATGATGCAGTTATTCAACATAAAACAGAAAACACCTTTCCTGTTTGAGGTGTGTGTATATATATATATATATATACTTGTTCTTTAAAACACTTTAGCATTAATATAATCACATTATATATAATTAACATATTAATCCAATTAATTTTATTTTTTTCATTTAGTTCATATGAGTTGGCAAGCAGAATATTCAGGGGTCTTGTATTAGTAGTCATTGGTTTAAAAGGCTCGGGAAACACTACGGCACTATCAAGATGCTTATAGTTTTATTCGCAGAGATCAACAAGAAAATGCATTTGAGTTCAAAAGTGTAACTTAGTTAATTGCACACACAGATTCAGTGGAATGCGATCTTCACAAAAAAGTAGCAGTAAAATAACTGGCTATTTACGTTTATGCATGAGGACAGAAAACGCCAAGATCGGTATGGGGAACTTCCCCTACTTTCAGAAAGACAATAATACACGAAGCTCTGTGATACATGTCGTCATCTGGTTCTTGGTGTTTGCTACAGCATCGTTCTGCAGTTAAAATGAGTTCAAAGTATTGCAGATGCGGTTTTGATAAAGAACCAGCTCATCCACTGTTACTTTTTATTACAGAAACTAAAAGCGGTTTATGAAATTGAAGTGTAATATGCTCCACCGTGACACAGTTGAAAGCCTGCCACTTGCTCGGGGGTCGATGTCAAAATGGTGATCTTCCCGTATTCATACTATAGCTTTTACCGTCTATGCTGTGTATGTATGTTCTTACTTGTATGTCACATTGTCAAACTGTGTTATATTGTATATTATATTGTATGTGAAGCGCTTTGTGACTTTTTGTCTGTGAAAGGCGCTATATAAATAAACTTTATTTACTTACTTACTTACCTGTCACGTGGAGATGGCGTTCATTTGGAAGTGTGGTGTCAAACTCTATCCTATATATATATATACTTCACCATCACGTCAAGATCTTCAGATCATTCTGAAAAACTTTTTCTTTAAAACACTTAAACTATGTAGTTTCTAAAAACTATGGTTTGATGAAGGAAGACCACTTCATATGTAACATTCATCTAATATGTTGCGATGCAATACACGATGTAGCGTTATGGTGGCGGGATTGCAAATTATACAGATGATACGTAACTGCATTGTCATTTCTAAGCAACACCAGATGCTTCTGTTGTGCTATATAAATAAAGTGCCTGTTTTCGATTCTTGTACGCAATACTTAGAGAATACTAGAGAATAAACAAAACGCGCACCATTGACTAAAACAGCAAAAAAGTGGAATATCAATATCAATCAAACGAATCATCGCATATATTTTTTAAATAGTAAATAGTGAAATAAACTCCTCTGAACTCCTTCCCGACACTTAATTCACGGAATTAATAAACTTTCACGGCGGTGAAACGCCATTAAACCGATTTGCTTTGCCAAAAATAAAGGCAATGAGACCATGAACTACTGAAAAATTCGACTTCCTTGTGTCATAAATTATTCAGAATCTTGCCTTTTTCTTTCTGTGTTCTCGCAAAATGCATGTCTTCACAGGAAACTCCAGTGTATCACTAAGGAAAATTTAAAAGAGTAATTATCTTGTCAGTTTCCTGCTTGACCTTAAAACCGCGTAGTGGCTTATCTGCGACTTTTGTATTGTAACCCAGAGAGGGAGCCCGTTTATAAAACAGGCCCGGAAGCCGTGTACGGTTCTGGTCAAGTAATGTGTTTTAAACTGGGTTGGACGAGGTACAGACAAGCCTTAGTCATGTTTTTCAATGGTGTTATTTAAACCACTTAAGATACCCAAGATTAATATCAGATGCAACCTCACACTACAACAAAATACGTTTTAACTGCCAAAAATTCGGACTGTGTATGTTTCTCATAACACGCATTTATGCGTCTCACAGAACAAAAAGAAAACAGAAGCTATATCCCGACGGCCTATATCAGTTTTTCAAAGAAGCGCTTATTGTTTTTTAAAGAAAAATCTAGGGTATTTCACTGGCTAATTTAATTCCCAAGCATTTATGAGTCTATGCAGATATTTCACAGGGACTCCATTACACCAGCAAATGGTTTAATAATACAAGTCTACACACAAAACCATTGTTGTTGATAGAGCGTGTTCATCTTGACCAACTTTATCATTTTAATACTTCACGGTTCAAACGTTCACAGCACAGGGTCTAATGGATCTAAGAATTGTGTAATATTAACGTTTTTATTTAACATTTATTTCGATTCCAAAGAGAGGAGTTTTTCACTTTTCGATTCTACATCTAAGAGTTATTAAAATGTACGAAGTTTTCCATTTGTCTTTCCGACGATAATTGTCTATAGGAGCCTTCATTAAAACGGAAAGCCAAGACCTTTGGCCTTAACGTCACGAAAATGTTCTTGAGTGACAAATACTATGGAAACGCGTCACACGTTAATCATACCCTATAGCCCTCAGTGATTTTCAGTCTTATTTATTGTATATTAACAACAAACCTAAACGCACGTTTATAAACAACGAATAACTGAGTAATCAATTACACGCATTTTTACTCTGGCTTGATGATTATTAAACCTGTCTTTAGCGCTTCAATATTTCAGAGCGGTATTCTGTTGCTGTTATTAATTAATTTAATGAAGATTAAAATTGCTAGCGATACAGGACATCCGACTGACCCAATGTACCTTTGTTTTGTTACTTAGAGGTATACTTTCGCCGGACTGCATAGTTAATTTAATTTTCTAAAGCATTCATTATTTTCCCAACTCCCCTAAATGCCAACAACTTGCTTTATAAAGTCTAACTTAATTTGAGGACAAGTACATTCATCTGTAAATCAAAGCAATTATGCGGCCGATATTATATTATGTTGGCTGGTCTCTAGATAGTCATCAATCACCCTCAATCGAGCTGTCACTGCAGGCAGATTCGTTTCTTGCAAGCAGTCTTCCAGCTGGGGAAAAGAGGGAGTACATCATCATTAATTTGAGTGTGACCCTGGGGCTATTCACATGTCTGAACCCGGGACTCTCTAAGCAAGTCAGCACACCACGGAGCGGCAAAGGCACCTCTCTCCTACCCAGACGGATAAGAGCTTCCCGCAGTAGCTCCTGCATTTAAGTTATTAAAAAAAACGCCTTCCAGGTTTAACGGGTAACTTGGGGCGCTGGAAGACAGAAGCAAAATTATTTATGCGAGATTTTGGGACAAAGAACTAAGACACAGCCTGACGCGTATGTTTGAGACGCTTAGTAAATGCAATTCAACTGTATATTGGCATTTCTTATTCTTGTAAGTTTATTACACGTTTCACTGACCTGCAGTTTAACAAGGGAGGTGTAGCATATACATATATATATATAGGGTAGAAATCAAATCACAATGGTCTTATAAAGTGGTCAAATAAATACGTTCGGTATTTTGTAACTATACTTCTTTGACGTTTTACGCTAATTTTAACAGCTCTACGCTAAACCATAAAATCTTGTACCGCTAATACGACTCGGTTTCGGCTTAATCTCATGGATCTATATCGTGAACAAATTCTGCTTCACTAATTTCTGTTACTTCGTCTCATCTGTACTTGAAACTATAGTAATTGCTACAAAAGGGCGGGTGAGGTAGCTGCTCGTTAATTAATTTCTAATTAAACATGCTCCCCATCAACCAGTGGGTAGGGGTGAGCGCATTTCTGTAAGCTTAATTATACGGAGTACATTTAAACCATGGTAAATTGTTGAATCTTTAAAAGCCTTAGTTAATTCAGTTACGCCCCGCAAGAAATCTTAAAATCCCTCTTCCCCTGTTCTCATTAGCTTCTTGGAGTTTTATCCAGAGAAATGCATATTAAAGTTACAGTCTGGTCATTTTGAGTAGGAATCTTCTGACGTCAGAGTCACCGGTGTTTAAAACAACCCGCATCTGAGCTGACGTGTTTTATAGTACTTTTTATATAGCAAAATATGAATTTCTGACATCAAAGTGGTCACCCTGCCGTAGTTATGTTACGCTTATGCAACGGTATCTCAGAAGAATATAGGTAACCAACCAAAGGCAACTTACGCATGTTTTGAAAAGCACTGGAGAAGCAGCTCAGCAAAATTAAACATGGGACTCTGGTTCGCCCTATAAGCATCTAGGAGCCTGTGGTTTCCAATCAATTGGTACAGTGAAACACAGCAAGCCTGCGATAGCGCGGAGACCTGCCGTCTCGCTGCATTCCTGGATATTTGGATCTGTCTACCATGTCATACCCACAGTTTGGATACCCGTACTCGTCTGCACCTCAGGTAAGTTTCCTGGTATTGATTATTAAAAAAGCATTCGGTTACATTTCGTCAAGATTGATCGCTACATCGATTGAATATTAATGCATTCATCTACTTTAAAAGCATGCGAGGAAAGGGAAACCGGGGGCTTGCTTTGATTGCGGAGGCTGCCAATGAATGAGCGACTCTAAGAAGATATAATTGATTTGTTGTGATACCTGTTTTCGCGTAGGGGTAAAGTTAACGCCAAAGCAATAAACACTGACCTTTGAGTGAAAGATATCTCTCGGAACGTAACTTATTCTCATAGCGATCACCTTAATGTCAGCGGGGTTTGGGAACATGTGAGCCATCATAGGGTCTGGAGAGCAATCAACTGTTGTTTTCTGGCAACGGTCCACACAGCCCACACGCCTTTTCACATATGGATGCGTTCGGAACCATATTTGAAGATTTGCTAAAATAAGTACCGGGTTTTATTTGCCGAAATGCGGCAAGTTGCGATTTGTTAGGACTATGGTGTGCCAGGTAACTTCCAACATAACTGCCGAAGGTGTGTGAACGTTTGTATGTGTGCGTATAACGTGCTGTAGGTTATATAGTCATATGCGTGGGATTTATTAAGAATCGGCTGCTGTTTTGTATTCTCACCTTCAGTTCCTGATGACTACAAATTCATTGAGTACTTGCTGCGAGTCTAGCGGCAGGGCTCTTTCGGACTCCGGAGTCAGCGCATCTGCCCCAGCGCCCGTTTATTGCCCCGTTTATGAGAGCAGACTGCTGGCCACCGCCAGACATGAGCTCAGCTCGGCTGCGGCTCTGGGCGTCTATGGTAACCCATATACAAACAGCCAGGGCTACGGCAATTACGTTACTTACGGCACCGACGCCTCGGCTTTCTACTCGCTGGTAAGCCTTTCCCGCACTTTATCCTCACAATCCATTACGATATCGTAGCTAATTAGAGCTTGCGAGGCATAAGGTGAAGTTGCACGGTGGTTTCAATTAATGTTTATAAGGTGGGAAGTTTCAGCCTAGTAAATCGACTCCTTTTAGGGACCGGTGGAGCTATTCATTATGGCTTATGTTACTGGTGACAACAAACCACACTGCATTGACTAAACATTAAAAGAGAGATAAGTAATCGCATTCGCAATCAATACTGCTTTACATTTAGTTAAGGCTCATGCACATATCATACATGACGAGCACTATGTGCTGAGAAGCACGATTTAAGGATTTCTTCATATTTAATTTGTTTACAGTATACTATTTTAAATTATATGTTGCAGTTGTCAGGTTGTAATAACTTGGGCTGAGAATATAGCCTATATTTAAAAGAACGTATAATTTTCAATAACAAAGCGCTTGATTTTATTAGTTATTCAGAAGGATATTACTGCTGAATAAGGTTAAACAGTATCGTGATCGTTTGTATTGTAACTTCTGTAACTGACCTTTTATTATTATTTTCGTCGTTTACTTACCGTTATGAACTACATGCTTTGTTGCAGGGCACGTTTGACACAAAAGACGGAACAGCGTCTGCGCATGCGGGGATCACGCAGGCTGCCGCTTACTACCCCTACGATCCGTCCCTAGGGCAGTATCAGTACGACAGGTACAGCATCATTCATTATTTTACAGCACAATGTTTGCAATCTATTACTTGACCAAGAATGATCTAGGCCTACAAACATAATCTTTAAAAGCTACATAGACCATTTTAATTGAAATATGTTTTGGGGGGGAAAGGACGTAGGCTATATGAACATTTTTCACATCTCCGGTAATACCTACATAAGCACCATATATCACTATACCTACAAAAGTTTTGTTCTTTAAAAATGTTGTTATGTCACATGCAAAAATGTATATGCAGCAGTATGTTTATCTTCGGATGTCTGATGTCAGTTTGCAGCAAAAGGTGTCGAAATTGCTGTCAACTAGCGTACTGTAGGCTATGTGAAGTTTAATCCGTTTTATGATTTAAATTGTCGGGTGAAAATTTCCTGGTTACACATTTAATGAATTACATATAATATCTGATATATCAAATGTGTTCACACTGTTAAAGGCTTTTTGTTTTGTTCATCTTTCAAAATCTATCCTTATAAACGGTTTGAACGCTGCATAACCCATGAAAAAATACTACAGAAGATATCACGATTGACTCAATGTATTTATTTTTATTATTAATGGCATTAACCGGTTTAAGGGCAGATAGTCATTTATGTAATTTTGTAATTAAGGAACACAAGTCGTAGGCTACTCGATTCGCTCCCGCCTTTCACAGATACGGATCGATGGACGGAGGGACGCGAAGGAAAAACGCCACTCGAGAAACGACCAGCACGCTGAAAGCCTGGCTGCAGGAGCACAGGAAAAACCCTTACCCGACCAAAGGGGAAAAGATCATGCTGGCTATCATCACTAAGATGACCCTAACTCAAGTCTCCACCTGGTTCGCCAATGCCAGGAGAAGACTGAAGAAGGAGAACAAGATGACATGGCCTCCTCGAAACAAATGCTCCGATGAGAGGAGATACGACGATGATGAAGAGGTGGCATCTCAAGGGGAGCAGATCAAAACCGAGAACAACGAGGATGGTTAGCTGACCTTAACTAGCAATGTTTTTCAGCACCTGGTGGCAAAATGTTAAAGAGTGCATGCCGCGGTTAAAGTTATGCTGCTACAACACACCCATGTTTTGCTTATAGCTTAAAATTTTAAACGGGGGCTTTATTATAAATTCGGAGATATAAACAACTTCGCAAAGATATTCAGTTTTAAACACATTGTCTTGTGTGTTTCCATTTATTTGCAGAAAGCCGAAGTCGGGAAGATAAAGATCTACAGCTCAGCGACCTGGAAGACTTCGACACCATCGACTCAGAAAGTTCCGAATGTGATCTAAAACACCAGTTTAATGTCAACACCCATATGGCGACAACCGATGGTCCCAATGATCACCTTAAGGAAAGGCCCTTAAAGATTTCAATCCCGGTTTCTCTCGAAGGGAATCAAGAATTGACCAAAAGCTGCCTGAAAACGGGCTCGGAAGATTGTGCGGAAGACGGCAGGCAGACGAAAACATGCTTTCAGCAAGGTCACCAAATACTAGACAGCAAACCAAGAATTTGGTCTCTGGCCCAAACCGCCACTTCATTGAACCAAAATGAGTATCCATCATGCATGCTGAGATGTCAACCAACCATGCCACCTTCTCCGGGAGCCTCCTCTCCCATTAATGTCATTGACAGACAGCAGGATTCTCCAGTCACCACTCTAAGAAACTGGGTAGACGGGGTCTTCCACGACCCGCTATTTAGACACAGCACTTTGAATCAAGCATTAACCAACACGACAGTTTCTTGGACAACGACCAAAGGTGCAATACTGGAGACCGGTACACTTGGACGCTCTGTTGGAAGCAATGTGATCAAGGGGCACGTTCCTTCGCTACAGCACCAATAATCTAACGGGAATACGTGGATATTTAGCCAAAACAGGATGTTTTGCGGTAAACAAACTTAAATCTCATGTGAGATGCACTGTTGTGACGGCACTCTCTCTGGGATGCACTCTTGCGACGGCAAAGCAAGAAGTGTATGATCTGAATGACATTGCGTCCAAGGTTGGGATTACCGGTGTATGTGATTAGTCAAGGGATTACTTATACATAAGTGCATTTGGGTTTTCACGGGCGAAACTCCCCCAAAAAGATCTCTTCAAAAGTATTTTTCTTCCTTTAAACGCACGTGCAAAATATGTAATTGTATAACTGGACGTTTACATTCGAGAAAAGAAAAAAAAAGTTTTCAAAAGGAGAATCTGTTTTTCGTATGGCATGCAAATGTTAATCATTTCTCTTAATATTATTTAGTGCTCTGTCATTGTTTACCGATGACTCGCAAATGTCACTGTTAAAAGTATCACACAATTGCACAAGTTTCCTAAAGCTGGAAGGGTATGCTTAACGATTGTTCACTTAAATAAATGGTCTGTTTTGGAGGCTCACGTGTCGTTTAATTGCGTGACATGAGGCTGCTGTCCTTGGTTCTGAAATGGCAATCCACCCGGTAACCAGCAGATTCACGTTACGTCTCCGCAATGAAATATAACGTCTATTGCAAAACTTTTGTTTAACATTTAAGAAACCGCCCTAAATTGTGCTTACTTCATGCATGTTGATCTTAAAAACCGTATTTTTGAAGAAGCGGCGTCCCTTTCTCATGTTTTTAGATTTGCCCCATGAAAGTTGCGATTTTAATTCGAGTCATTCTCTTCTATTATTTACAGTAGTACAATATAGTTCTGTTTATGTTTGTGATCATGATTAGTAATGTTTATAGGGGACACCTCAAATATATCTGAACATTTTCAATGTTGCGTTACTGTTTATTTAAATTTATAACGTTAATTCGAAACCGTTTAGGTTCAATAATTCTAGGTATAATTATGTTTCTATTTATTGTAGAAAAGAAATTAGGCAGTTTTATTTACGGGGGATGGGAAGTGAAAGATTATCTTAAAACTATAAACACGCAGCTGTATTTCATCTTTTTGTTTTATTCAAGTAATTATATGAGCGTTTACAACTGCTGGGTTTAGTAACCTAAAGCATGAACAGTCAGTTTCATCCAGTTCATCCGATGTGAACATTCTGTAATTGGGATGTATGCAGTCATAATTTATGTCAGAGTATCGATTTTCTTCCCCTCCTTGATAATATTATCGAAATATCTAAACCTCTACGCTGATCCAGCTGTCAGACGCCAAAGCCGTCAGCCCAGGTCGCTAATATTTGCAACTGCCGAGATAATTTGAAGTGAAATTTTCATTTTGACGCTAAGCCCTCAATTTCCAAAGGCTCTGCACCCTATGATATCCGCGTCAGGGAGAGCCTTTAAAAAAGCCACGTCTTCAAGTGAAAAGGGCAAAGGAACCCGAATTAGTTGTTCTGGATAAAAAGGGCAAAATAAAGAGTCAAAGGTATTTGACAGTAATGGCAAAAGTATATTTCCCAGAGGAAGACGTTTCTGCAGAAGGATTGTGGTGATGAATTTTAATAAAAAGTTGAACGATTGAGACCTTCCATACCTCGTGTGTGTGTGTGTGTGTGTGTGTGTGTGTGTGTGTGTGTGTGTGTGTGTGTGTTTAAATCTTCACACGCAACACGCAAAATTGAACCATAGGTGAGGTTAAATATTGCTTAATATGTCTCGAAAATATAGAAATTCTCATTATAGATATACTCGAAAGAAAGAGATGGGGAAATAGTTATACGCACTTTAACTCCGCTCTATTTTGAGTCACTATCAAAAAAGGATGTATAACTTTACACGCGCGATCTTTTCGATTTTCTACTGATTTTCTGAAATTGTCTTGAATTGCCCGGGGAAAAAACAGCAATATTTCACAATGGAAACAGCTCTAAGGGCTTTTGTAAGGTATGGAGACTTCAAAAGAGCTAAATTAACCCATTAAACTTTTCCCGCGAAGCTCCAGCTGAACTGTTGGAAAATATATTTGTAAAATGAAGTGGCTTTCAGAGGCAGACACGGTGGGGGGCTC
>JAODLC010000140.1:4190191-4209300 GCA_026781145.1 Hippopotamyrus pictus | reverse complement strand
GGGGGGGGGGGGGGGGGGGGGGGGGGGGGGGGGGGGGGGGCGCTGGCTGAACAAGGAGACTAAATCATTCAGCCGTGGCAAATTCAAACACACAGAGGAGGGGATGCTAAATTAACAGCACTTTTTACATAGGGCCCAAATAAAACTGTAATCAGCGGCGCGTTACTTTTCATTAAGCGAGTTTGACAGCAGCATATTCAGCCTCGACAAGGGAACAGGACGGGGGGAAATAAACTGCTCTCAACCCGAGAGTCATAAGATAATTCCTTAAGCTCCATTAACAACTCTTAGCCGCAGGAAATGGGCTCCCTGGAAACATCTCCAAATCTAAAAGCTTTATCGACCTGGCGAGGCCCTGCTGATGGCCGTATATTTTATTTATTTATTTATTTTTTACTTAAGGGAGAGAGACGTCCAGTCGAGGTAATAGACTTTGACACAACACCCTCTTAACTGGGGAAAGCGAGATAGAAAGGAGCCCTTAAACGTTCCCCAAAAGTGTGCCGTTTAAGATTTAAAACGATAGTTCAGAGATATTAAGCATAAAGATTTACGTCACGGACAATTTTCTAGCCATGCAGATGAATCCATGGACCCATCAAAAGCGTGTCTCTCCCTGAAGACCCCTGACAATGAAATATATTTTACATATAAATTGGTAGTGGTAAGAGGTACAATTTAGAAATAAATCGTCGATCGGCTAGTGTGCATGTGTTTAGTTTGGCTGTAAAAACTTTAAACTTGTTATTTTAAACGAGTAAAGCAAATACATGTTGGTAAAATCGTAATACGGAAAAAACTGGAATAGTATAGTCAGAAAAGTAAAATTAGATTATGGCAGAAATTTAAGTTCAAACAAGGAAGCGCACATTCAGCTTTTTGTGTGTAAAGTAAAATGTGCAAACAGTAAAATGTGCAAACAGTAAATTTACTTAGATGGCTTTAAATAAAATATATCAAAACAAGAGGGCAGTGTAAAAGGGTCAGTGAGTTGCAGTATTATTATTTTTTAAAATGAACACTCTTTATGATCTCTATTAAACACAACAGTCCAAAGATATCTGGGCATGTAGACCTTTGTGTAAAACCCACACTTGTCCGAGCTATTAATTCCCCAAGCTTGAGGCATGCTTTAACCTTTCACTGCACGTATTGATTAGAGAGGGTTATCAGTTCATTAAGAGCCCCCGCCCCCCCACTCCCTTTCATTGTCAAGGTATAGCAGAGATTAGGTCTTGCTATGAGAGTCCTCCGACATAAGGACAAGAATGTACCGTGTTCAAGTTAATGGGTTTATATTTTAGGTATCGCCCATGTCATATATTTTTGACGTCTTATATGAATTCCTGTTTATTAGGCTAATTCTTTCGAAATATTCCGTTTTTTAATCTTTAAAATTAATTTTGGTTTGGAACTATAAAAGCACAATATAGCAGCGTGGGAGTTGGGTTTTCGATTGTGCATGCCTAAGTTTGGCTATTTTCCTGTTCGGCTTTCTTTTCAAATTCACAATTAATGCACAAAATAAAGAAAGTAGTTTAATAACTAGAGTTATTTTAAATACAGGATATCGAATTACTTATAATAACAAGAAACGTATAATGATCTTGATAAATCACAAACTAAGGAATACAGGCAAAAGCCATTAATCGAAATAACTATAGGGGCTATATTTTATTAGAAATATTTTTAATACGGATTTCACGTCTATTAATGCGTATACAGAAAACTGACGGTGTATCTTCGATTACGTCTGGTGTGTTAAATGGTCCTACAGCTCAAAGAAAATCTATTCCTGCTACAGTATTTAAAATGATAAGGATTCGAGTGACAATAACGTACCTCACACTTACCTATCTGCCGCGCACATCTCCAAATTACATTTATGCTTGTGTTAAGTAATTTTCCTGAACAAAATGACACTTTTGAATATGTGTGTGTGTATCTCTTTATATACTTTATATACAGTAATACAATACGTGTGTTAATTTATGTTAAGCCCTTCCAGTTAAAAACAGCAATTACATGGTTTCTTCTGGAATGTTTTCGCTTATCTTCAAAAGCCTCTTTTAGAAATATAGTGAAATGCTCCACAAGTGAAGCTACTTTTAAAGCTAAAAGCACTATTCTTTTGTTTTAATAGACATATCTAGTCACTTCCTTACTTATTCTGCGCTCAGTAGCATGTAATGCTAATTATTACGTAAAAATAAAGCGTGTATCGCAATGTATACCATAATAGGGCAGTGCATTATTTAAATTACCTTTATTTAACAATCACTTTGCAAAAATTGCCACGACGAATTTTCATATGAGAATACAGGCGTCAAAGCTCTTGCTCTAAGCTGTTACAGGGATTAAATTTGTACGTGACTAGCTATTTTGTGCACGTACTTAAAAGACAGACAATGAAATGTGAAACTTCCATAAAGTCTAGCATTGCAGTTAAATGTCAGCCTCTGTGTCATTTTTGTGGAGGTGCTTCATGTAAGAATATCAATGCAATATCAGAATGTACGTAGCTTCTCACTTGCAATGGCTTTGGGTGTCCTGGTGTCTTACATGAGTTAGCTCTAACACTGATACAGTGATTGTCCTGCCTGTATGACCAGGGCTGCCGACAGGGGCTGGGAAAACTGGGTCAGTTGTCCTTAGGGCCCTAGGTCAATGAGGGCCCAACAGGGCCCCTTAACCTTTAAATAACTCACTGGAATAATTTCTCACAAATTCATATCTGTGAAAACCTGATCTCTGTAATTTTCCTTGACATAGTGGTTGAAAACCACGTTACTTTCCCTCCCTGCAATGCAAAGATTGGTGCAGTGAAACAAATTCGCCGTCTTTCCAAAAGCAACGTCTGACAAAGCAGAAAAAGCAGCAGCAGTGTGTTTAGTTTTCAAACTGATTTTTGTGAAATACGATGATATGTCGGAGAGGTGACACACCTGGTGTAACATTTCATAGATTTCCAGCAGACCCAGAAAGACGTAGTGAATGGATTGCGATGGTCAGGCGGGCGAATGGACAGACCTGAGTAACACATGTTTGTGTATTAGGTATATGTATGATTTATGTCTTATAATTAGATTTCAGTTTGCAGTCCATTTGTTTCAATTAACCTGTTAAGGGAAATTCTAGAGGAATTTTAAGCAAAAATGGAGCATTGAAGTAAAGAAATAATGACTTACATCATTACATCATGATAATTATCATTTGATATGAAAAAAATCATGATAATCAAATAATTTGCCACATCCCCCAGGGCTAGGGTGATATTAAAATTGATTTACATACAATTCTTTTAGATACTGCCTGTTTGTCATTAGACATTGCAGTGTTAATACCATAAGGATAAAACTCTTACCTGATTGGGAAGTGACCTTTTCCGGGAAATTCTCAAAAACTAGTCCGGTATACATGACCAGCCAGAAAACACTTGCATGCATCTGAACTTTTAGAAGTCTTAAACTGAACACGTGTCTCTTGACATGGCGTGAATTAGATAGTTGACGATGTCATAATACTTCAGGTCATGATGTCCCCCACTCTGCAGTACTGCGGAGGCACAAAAAGATGACTCTGTAATGAGTATGGATCCTGTACACCAGCCTTGCTGAGTTTCTGTTGATATCGGTTACACCTATAGATTTATAAGTTAAATGAGTAGATAAAGAAGATCACCATCATTTTTTTCACTGAAAAAACATCTTGACCCAGGGCATGAGAAAGAAATATGGTGCATGACTATATGCCCTTCATCAGATATGGCACAAGATGCTCAAGTTAAACCAAACTTTTCTCTTTTTGAACAGACTGCTGACATTTCATTCCTCTTATTACTGTAGATCCGGATGAAATATCTGTGTTACTGTGTCAGGGTCAACCCCAGTTGTCCCACTCTGTGTCCCTTCCCCATTTGACCAGCAGGCGTTGCTGGTCATCCCGTCCTTCATGTTAGTCTTTGTGTTGTCCCCCTGTTCTCTGTTGACCTCATGGCTCAACATGTTGAGCAGCCAGTCGGCTGTGTTTCCTTCTGTCTTGTGTTCGAATCCCCCCTCCTCTATTTTTGTATTTTCTCCGTAGTGTTTCAGTTGAGTTTCTCTAGTCTTGGTGTCTGATTTTGTAGTTGGTTTTTGCTTTGTTCCTTGTGTCCCTGCTTGTATCTTTACCTGTTTGTAATTCCCTAGTGTTGGTTTCTGTTTCCCTGTTTCCTTGGTTAGTCCTTAGTTTCCCTGTCTTGCTCCTTTTAAGTTTATTAGTTTCACCTGTGCCCTGTTTTCCTGGTCTGTTAATTAGTCTCACCTGTCCTGTGTTAGTCTTATTACCCAGTTTTGGTTTCTGTATTTAAGTCCCTGCTTCTGTTCTGTTCCCTAGTGGTTCGTTGATTGTGTTTGATCTGTACTGAGAAGTTTGTGTGGTTAGATGTGTATTTTGCTTACCTGCCCAGTTTTTGTTATTATTTAGTCTTTATTTATCCCCTTTAGTTTTTGACCCCTCATGGTCCTTTTGGTTTTGTTGTGTTTGTAGTGTTTTCTGTTTTGTTTAATAAACCCCATTTTTGTTCTGGGAAGCCACCAGTGGGTCGTCCACCCTTTTTGTGCACTATGCCACGTTCTCACGCCCGAGCTGCCTGGAACCCTGACATACTGTCAACATTCTCTCTTTAATTATACCTTATCTGTTTGAATATTGTAGGGCAATGCTATTTTGCTACCTAATATCAAATAATGTTACATAAGCATGTATAGCACATATATCTATCTGTATCATATTTAAGTTGTTTTTAGTTTGTAATACATGTAGCAGGTTCTCAAATGACTTATTTGCCTTTTCCCAGAATGAACTGCACAGCCACTAGAACATCCCGTTGCAGGTCCTTACCTTTTAAAATACAAGAGTATGATGGGCAGCTAACAAGATACTAGCATTTTCAGGGCTTAAAAGCGATCCTTAAATGCTAAAACCGCCAACACCCTTCTGTGAATTCCTTAATTCCTAACAGCGATCTTGTGGTATATTTGAGAAACATTATGAAAGCATTATGTTTAGAAATGGTGTGTGGAGTTCTGTAGAAGAAAATAGTTTGTGCATTAAATTGCTCACTACAAAGTCTGTGGATTATCTTCAATAACCAGGTCATGATTTCTGGTAAGAGACATTGCTGCAGGATTTTTCAAATGTTTTTTGCCACTTTATACACCACAGAAAGAATGCCTTTTACTCCCATTACATTTGAGAGAAGCCTGACATTTCTACAGCTGATATCTCCAAATCTTGGCAACTCCCAAGAGAACAGCCTAGATGGGCAGACAGCACTAAGGCCCCTCTAAGACATATATTTTATCAGTTTTGCGGTGAACTGCCACTTCAAGTTACTCATGGATGGATTTGTGAGAAGTTTATTTTTACCTGTTTTTTTGCTGTATAAATATAGCAATATTTATCGCAAAATCATACCGCGATATATTGAAATTTTCCAATATCGTGCTGCCTTAGCCTGAACACCTTCAACGGTGTTACTTTCACAGCATGAATGGCTGAAACCGTCTCAAAAACTATGCACGCTAACAACTGTCTAAACATAACTTGTCCCACAGTAAAAACATAAAGCATTTGTGTAAGAGGATGTCAGATGTTACCAAGCTGATCAGTCAGTTGTCGAAGTCGGCATCACTGCAATATGTAGGCTATGTTCCATTTGCCCCATTTAAGGATAAGTGCACTAAGATTCTACACACTTTGGTGATGTATGTTGATGTAAGACACAAAGTGCGCAAGTGTATGTAAGCAGCTCAAGTGTCCAGGGATTTTTTGAAAATAATAGGAGAAACTTGATATCTGAAGAGCTGAGCAAGAAACACACTACAGCTGTTGTCATTTGTCTTACTTGTATTTGGGGCTGTCCTTCACTATAGCCTAGGCTAAGTAAACATTCATTACACAACTGTGTGCACTTAAATTGAAACTTTTTCGGAGGCATGTTGGACTCTAGACGACAGACATTGTGTTCTAGGTAAACATTAGTTGTCACCATTGTGGTTCGTATACTTAGCTGAATACTGCTTCCATGTGGTATTTGCCAAAGGGTGGATAAAGTGCATGTCATGCACACTGCACTTGGCTTATTTGAAGGACAGGACACCCTTTGATACTTGCCCTAAGCAAGTGAATACACACACCAAGTGTGTACTTAGTGGGGCAAACAGGAAGTTACATTTCTGGAGAGGTGTGTGTTAGGCTAAGGTGTGGACTGCCATGGAGGGTATGTGACCATGCCAAACCTATAGCGTAGATTCCAAACTGAAGTATGAATCAGCCATCAGTGTGTCCCTGAGTCCGGGAGCCAATCAACCCATTAGATGCCAAGCTGCCTCCCAGGGTGCCATCTTCTTTTGGGGCGCTGACTTAGCCAGACAGGGCACCATCTTCTGTTGGGGCGCTGACTTAGCCAGACAGGGCACCATCTTCTGTTGGGGCGCTGTCTTAGCCAGACAGGGCGCCATCTACTGTTGGGGCGCTGACTTAGCCAGACAGGGCGCCATCTTCTGTTGGGGCGCTGTCTTAGCCAGACAGGGTGCCATCTTCTGTTGGGGCGCTGACTTAGCCAGACAGGGCACCATCTTCTCTTGGGGCGCTGACATTGATACCACCCTCCCCCTTCCATATGCTCCCTGGCAATCACCATTGGCACGCCTCCCCCTGCCCCCCTCTCCAAGGCTCAAGGAGCAAGTAAAACCATCTGGGGGAGGGGGGGCTGAAGCTTGCCCAGGGCACCACATGACAACAACCTGATTCAAGAAAGAGAGGTCACAATCTACTGAGTACCAGTTAGATAGTACAACTGGAAATTTTATTTTAGCCATGATTTCAGAAACAGCTGTGGGCACTGTAAGTTTGTTATGAGAACCTCTGCAATCATTCTCACACTTTTTAGGGAAGTTAACTTTCTCAGGGAGTCACAATTCCAGTATGAGTTGCACGTAGTCCAGCCTGAGACCAAGTAGGAGTCTTTGACTAAAATAACATGATTCCAGGTGTAAAAAAATACATCTTGAGTAGCCGAGGTCCTAGGATTGAGTGCCACTAGACTGTTATGCTGTAATGTTCCTGGATTTCAAAATTGTCAGTTCAGTATAATGAGCTGGTTGCAGAGAGACTGAGGGGTGAACAGTACACTATAGAAATTATGAATAGCACTTCACTGCACCTTACTTATGCATCACAGAGCCGGGTGACAGAGCAAGAGCCCAGTAAGAAGATTGAAAAGCTATTACCTATTTTATTGTTCTTTGTTTTTAGGCCTGCATGAAAAAAAGACTGTTTTCTGATTAATTTGCTTCTATTCAAAAGTCAAAATAATTTAATTCTGTTGCATTCAATGTCACATATCATATGCTATAGTGTTATCGAAGCATTTTGATTACTTACATGCAAAGTGATTGATAGAAGACCTTATTATTCATTTACTGTAGATCAGTCCTGATTGACAGTGTTTCCCTGGAAAACTACCTACTTGAAACATATTTCAAGTATTTGCTTTAGGTAAAGATAAAACTGCGTACATTTATGCAGAATATGCCTGACATTGTGATTCCCCATATCTTTGCATTTCCCAAATCACTTATTTGGGTGGGATGTTCTGTAAAACAGTATCACATAGCGCGGTAAATTGAACTTTTTTTGAATAATTGAAAGCAGCAGCAACTACAAGTCAGCTACAACTGTTTAAATGCAACTTTCACACTATAATAAAAACAATTAATTCTAAAGAATAACTTTCATATGAAATTGTAGTAAACAAATTACCATCTCCTCTGTTCTTTAATTGTTTGATATTAATTTCTTTAAAGACTACAACATTGTTTTACTTTTCTCACTGTCAGTTGCTTGGTGCATTGTAAGTCTATTTTCCAATGTTTGTCAAAACAATAGAGAAAACGGGACTATTGTGAAATTCATCAACATTGTGGCATTTGTCTGGTATTTGGTTGGTATTTCATTGTATTCAGCTCAGTAAACAACACTCTGCTATACCTAAAAGATGTAAACTTAATAATAAAATGCCCTTTATTCCAGTGGTTAGCAGGAGTTAATAATAATAACAAATCAGATGAATTCTTGCTCTTGGTTCCATCCAGTGCATTTACTATAAGATCCAGGTCTGCAGTGAAGCTTCATTTGGTCCCTGATGGTTTTCTTTGTTATTGTGAAACTCTATAGTGGCTTTGACATATCCGTTGCTTAAATAGAGCACATTGTGATGCTTTGTTGATTTACTATAAAAGACACAAGTTGGCTGATAGCCGCTTTCTTTTTGTTTTGATTCGGTCAAAATCGTCCACCGATCCATCTTTGAAGTGCTTATCCTGATCAGGGTTGTGGGGGGGACTGGAGGCTGTCCCAGGCAGCAGAGGGAATTAGGCTGGGGGAGACCTTGGATGGGATGCCAAAAATCAGACATTTTTAGTTAGCACTGATATCTTTTTCCCCAGCTACAATACAGGTTATACACAACATGCAGCACATACATCCTTTCCAGAATCATAGCTTGGAAAACAACAAAACAAAATCCAAGCAGATTCCCTACAGTTACAGCTGTATCTTGTTTTTCACAAATTTGCTGACCAATATTACATTGGCTGGGCCGTTTTCACATCTCTGACGTTGGTAGAAAGTCATAATGCAATTATCCTCGAGTAGGACCGAGTCTTTCAAGTGTTAGATTGGGCCGCTGTGACATTTCAGTTTTTCTTATTGAACACAACAAACTATGTAAGCGAGTCGAGTATAGGGTCTCTCAATTATGTCATAAACTGCCCTGCTCATGGTCTGGCTTTGACAGAGCAAATTAAAGAGATCGAAATTGTGTGCTGTACAATATACATAGGTGGTATTTGGCTGGATTTTGGCAGTCTTATGGTTGCTGTTTTGTCAATACCCCTGATCACAATAATTTGCCCGAGTCAAAAATTCCTCCTTTCAACCATGCCATCATATTTTATCTGACGTTCACAGAAAAAAAACTATCAGATACTTCATGAAACTCAAGAATGAATACTGTTAGGTCTGGTCACATCATTCTTTCAAAATACCCAAATCAACCATGTTTTTTTTTTTTTTTTTTTGTAAGATATTTTATAGTTTCCATTACTGCAGTATAAAAAATCAGGTTACCTGGATTTGGAAAAATATTATTAATAATAATAATAATAATAATAATAATAATAATAATTATTATTATTATTATTATATTTAAAAAAAGGTGTATTAAATAACCTTTTGTAAATTTTAATAAGCTCTAGTGTTTGTGATGAGTTGTCTTGGATTGTATTGTGTCAGTAATTCAATAACAGAGAGGAATTTCTCACTGCTATCTTGCTTATACTCTCTCTGTGGCCTCTAAATAGCGAGAGTCTGGTAGCCGTTCATCAGCCAATCCAGCGCCTATCTCCATAAATGTGCATCCTGGCAAACGTTCAGCGCTGCCTTCCCATGATGCTCCACACTGTCCCCATGTCACGCAGGAGTCCGTGTGCAGGGAGACCCACCCTCTGTTGACTCCAAATGCGAGCAGCACGTTTCTGTAGCTTCGTCCTTTTATCGCCGTTGGTGTCAGTCGTTACGAAAACTGGAAAATACTGTATATAATTTGAAGTTTAAGAACTTCACCTACAGAAAACATGCATGACAAGTGACAAGGATGTCTCTGATTAGAGCATGTTGTTCACAACATTATAGCTTTCCTTTATCTGTACACAATGTAGCCAGCTGAAATTATTTATGCTAAATAACTGGTCATGACAAATAAAATAGTTTTACAAGTTTTAAATGGTTTTAAAATAATGGATATAATGGATCCTATGGGGAGATGACTTTTTAAATCAGATTTATAGATTTATAACAAGGCTGGATGGAGTGGTGCCACCAACCGGAAGGTTGCTGGTTCAAATCCCGTGAAAGCCTGGAGTGATTCTACTCCATTCGGTCATTGAACAAGGCCCTTAGCCTGCAATTGCTTTATCCTGGACATGATGTTAATCCTTATCCAGCCCTATAAGGAGGTCCTCCAGCTTACAGGGAATAATTTGGGGGTTGGTGGCAGGATTGGCACTCCGGCAACAGGAAAAAACCTCACGCTGGTCCATTCAGACTAGTGTGGTGCTGAGGTATCACCTGTCACATGGCTGCACTCAGGTTCTCATTCCTGAGGTGGTTTGTCATGTGGTGGGTGCGGTAACACACTGTAATCAGTGCATGCCCCTTACACACTGTAATCAGTGCATGCCCCTTACACACTGTAATCAGTGCATGCCCCTTACACACTGTAATCAGTGCATGCTCCTTACACACTGTAATCAGTGTATGCCCCTTACACACTGTAATCAGTGCATGCCCCTTACACACTGTAATCAATGCATGCCCCTTACACACTGTAATCAGTGCATGCTCCTTACCTCCTGCTATAGATATATGCATTTCACGGTTCCATGTAACAGTAATAATTAATTTGCTTTTCACAAAATTAACACTCATTTTAGATTTATCCTGTTTTTTTATGGAGCGTGTTAGTCTGTGTTTTCATTTACATGAACGTTACCGTTTCTATTTTTAACTGATTAATTGTCCATTGTTTTTAAAAAAATGCAGCAGGATTGAAAGTGATAAAAATGCACTTCTGAGAGAACATGCTCTGGACTCCACAGCGTGAGACGTGGGGGTCCGCATCGCCATTCAGACAGGTCACACTTCCTGGGCTTTGGGAGACGGGCTGTCAAGGTGAACGGATTTACCTGAGAGAGCCAGGTGCTCCACGCTGTGTCTCAATCAAGTCAAATTGTTCCCAGGCTGAATTCAGACCGAGTTTCCACCTCAGGGGCACGGGGAGCTATTTGATTCAAATTCTGATGAGTCACCCAAGCGAAGGTTTTCTTTCAGAACAATATTCCTGCTCTACAAATATTCTCCTGATGATTCCGAGAGGGGAGAAAGGACAACTTTCCTGCGAAAGTGTCTTTTTGTCGGGTCTTTTACTTTGACAGTGGAACTGATTTTGAATTCTTTAAAAACAGATTTTTTTTTTTTAACCTGATTGCAGTTATTAGACATTTTTCTGGCCTCTGCTCATTAAGGAATCGGCCCATTAGCCAAGCAGAAAATGCTCAGGGACTCTACACATGTCAGAAACACGTATTTTGTTCTATGACTGTGACAGTGTCTTTAAAATTCATGCCAGCTTGTCAGAAAACAAGCAAGGGATTCCGCTCTGCAGACATAAACTGATCCACACGTATCTGGAAACACGCAATCAGCCCCTAACGAAAGGTCACATTTGCAATGGCAGTGACTTATAGAAATGCAGGTAATTGGTTACACATAGCACTAATACTGAGGTGGATTCTGCGAAAAAATTCTATATTAGTTTGATGGCTGTGAAATATTTGACGAGTAATTAAATACTTGGAGACTTTTAATATTAAGAAAGGGAGCAGTAGGGGAACTATTCAGATTTTTTTTCTGTTTTTGAACATATTATGATGGCCATTTATATCCATCCATCAATTCTCTAACCACTTATGCTGGTCAGGGTCGGGGCTGAAGCCAATCCCAGGCCACACAGAGCACAGGGCTATAGGCTGAAGCCAATCCCAGGCCACACAGAGCACAGGGCTATAGGCTGAAGCCAATCCCAGGCCACACAGAGCACAGGGCTATAGGCTGAAGCTAATCCCAGGCCACACAGAGCACAGGGCTATAGACACCTCGCTGCCAGAAAGGAATACTGTCTGTTACAAAGCATATTGTAAAACAATTGCATTGTACGTTGCAACAAACGTGAGTCATTAATTAATGCTGCTGCATAATTTTGAATGGTCAGTATTTAAAAGGTGTTTTTCACTTCAGTTAATCCTTCTGTAATATCCTCCACATTCCTAAACTTGGATTCTGTTAGCAACATACTTTTTAGTTATGTTATAAAAAAAAAATCCTATTAATGTTGATATTTTACCATTTTATATAAAATTATAGCCGCTAGCCATAGACAGAGCATAATCTGACATTATAAGGGAGTTCAGGGTTTGATTTGAATAAATGACCACTTCCTATGAAGAATGTATTATGCCTAAATGTCAACATTCAGCAGCCAATAAATGTGTGTAGGAGATGATATGGATTCATGTTACTTTGGTACGTTGGCCATTTAACAATTTGTCCTGGTTGGATACCACAATGAAAAGACAAAGTATATGTATTTTCAAAAGGAAAGCCTAAGCTTGATTACCAAAGTGCAGGCGTGGTATCACTCAGTAATGTGTTCTTAAAGATCCTCAGTTATTCTATTTTTCGTATTTCTGTCTGTTATATAAAACATAGGTTGAAGTGAGTGATACCCAATCCTGAGACTGGCTGAGTGCCTTAAAGATCAGCTTTTTGTCGATATCCCCTTTTATAACTCCAGTAAGTTTTCAGACTGAAAGTAAGGCTCTGTGAATTTAAGACAAAACCAGTTAATGTTTTGCAAGCTTCATTCTAATACTTGTAATTCTTAGTGACGTGCTTAAGTTTTAAGTTAACTCTATTCTGAGTGACATAGAAAGTGATGTGCATGCAGGAAATGAAACCGTGCTTGAAGTATATTGCATTGGAATTGAAAAATCTGAAACTGGACAATTTTATGGTTGTTTAGTGGCAGCTATAAACTATGAAATAAAACTGTGATAAAAAAAAAAAAAAAAAACATATTCTCTATATTTTGAGCAGATCTTGTGTGGTGGTCAGTGTATCAGTCGTTCAGTCCTCCGGGGCAATGACGTGGATCTTGCTCCTGCTCTGGGTGTGTGTATGTCTTTTGTGTTCTCCCTGCGCTGTATAGCTCCCTCTAAGTACTCTGGTTTTTGTTCACCAAATTGGAAAGATACACTGTTAGGTGAATTATAACCTACAAATTGCCCATTGTGTGTGTGTGTGTGTGTGTGCCCTACAGGGGGCTCACACCTCATCCAGGGTGCCCCCACCCCCTTTGCCTTGTACCTATTGCTGTCTGAGATAGGCTACAGCTACCCCCCCTCCCCCAATGACCCTGTACAAGATAAGCAGTTCAAAGATGAATGGAAATTTGTATAAGATCACTGTTTTTCTGGCAGGGGGTATTTTCTTGTCTTTGTGATAGTTTGGTACATTTCTTTAGAATTAGCTGTAGTACAGAAGTGGCATTATTACAGTCTGTAATTACTTTACTTACCTCTGGGGCACAACTGGTCTGAAAGAAGTATCAAAGTCATTAGAAAACAGCGCCAGAACACAGTGACAGACACGGGAATTAAAGTAATTTACCATTGGAAGTGTTGGATTCTATTATTAGTAGTTGTTTGTGCGTGTATATAACCTAGGTAAAGTGTATAGCTTGAGATTTCCGGACGATCGGGTTTATATTTTCAAATAGTGTCACTGCAGTCAAGGAATGTCTCCAATTTTGTATTATTAAAATATTACTAGTAAGTCACTTGTGCAAAACAATAGGTATACTATATAAATTATATAATATATCCATTGATGTTTCTAAACTACAGGGCCATGCACATCCAGAGATTTTAAGAATTCTGAGCTGATTTACCAACTGTAATAGCTAGTCGTGCGAGATTTTCTCCGGAATATAGTACTTTTTCGCTCTGAGTGAGTGTAACAGTTAAGTGCTACAGATTTTTATACTTAAAATCTGCAGAACACCTTGTGCCACATAAAATATAAATACCTAGAGATGCACGATCCGATATTCGGATCCGTATGTGACCGATCCACGTCCGATACTTACTTATTTAGGTTATGGCAGCCTCTAAAAAGATAGCTCCTATTTCGTGCTAAATGTATTTGCATAATCAATCATACCACAGCTCCCGTTTTAGATGCATTTAACGCTGCTACTGTTTTTTTGCCACTAGTGGGTGTGAGCGCGGTGACTTTCGCCTGCTGTGACGTCATGCGCATACCCTTCGCAGTACGCGAGGAGCGTAAGAACGTCAGATAAAAAGGTAGCGATCTGGAAGTATTTTATGCTTTTACCATCAACTAGTAGCATAGTGATTTGCAATTTTTGTATAAACAAATTTCTGAGCGTTTAGTGGAAAATCCCAATAAACAAAGCGCAACTGTGCGAGAAAACGCGAGTAATATGAAAAAATGCAATGGATGATTTGGGAGTCGTACGGAGCCCATCAAAAACGCTTCAAATAAGATGTACAAACGAAGTGGAACAATACGTTATGTATGTTTTTAGTATTTTTTTTTTTAAATGGCATACGTTTTTTCATCTGTACTTACTAGTTTAAAATGATGCTATAACGTACATATTATATTTATTATGTTAAAAAATAAAAAGAGCTCTTGTATCGGAATCTCTATCATATCGCAAGTAGTGTATCAGAATCGGATTGGAACTGAAAAAAAATTGGATCGGCCGATCCCTGTAAATACCAACGCAAGTACAAAGTTAATAGGAACCTCAACTTTTCCCCCTGGTTTTAGACTGGTGATGACATTTCTCAATCATTTATATTCACTGACATTTCCAAAATTACACTTTTGACAGACACCATGTACAGTATCGAGTTTATATGGGTGTGAAATTAGTCGTATTGAAAATGTCAGGCCCTTTTCTCTCTGAAGTTATTCCTATTTTGGGAATTTTTAGATCAACACTTGTCTTTATGAAACCTGAACTGAGTGCATTTCTATTTTACATTACTGCTATATACTAAGGTTGTTCTTCCAGTCTGTATTTCTGGGTATTTTTGTGCACTTTTCATCAAATTAAATGTTAACCAATGAAGTCACTTTTTTTTCATTTCCTGTCCAGTATCTCTGATAGTGATTATTAATAAAATACATATTACCTCCCTCAACATAATGGAAGTGAATTAAGCAAATGATCGAGCAATTAATGTAATAAAATTGTTTGAATTTCATGAGCGTATTGCAATTGGTTTCTTAATCATCTTTTGATTGTAATAGAATTTTTTTGGCCTTCAGGAAAAACCCACACAAATTTCCAGCTATAACCTACAGCAATCAAACAAAGTATCTGCAGCTATACAGCACAGCAATTTCAACGAGACTAACCCTCTCAGCAAATGGAGCCAGACTCTTTCAAACAGCATCTTAAAGACAGAGGCAGCCCTTCATGCCTTATCATTGTTCTGCGCTGTTTCAAAGGATAAATAATAGAAGGCGGCAGAATTCTTTCTGCTCAGTTTCATTCAAAGATTGTGCTCGAAGCAGCGTTTGAAGCCCCCTGCAACTTAAATGGCTTCTAAAATGTGTAATCACCCTCATTATTTAGTGGCAGCTTTTATTTAAAAATTTCAATTATATAGACTGAGCCGCAGCATATGAAAGCTGGCCGCGATCAAACAGACTATCTGTTGCCAGCAAAAATTGTATTAGTGTAGTTGTTCTTTTTTCCCAAAAAAAAAAAAAAAACCTCTAGCTGGGGAAAAAAAAAACAGGAAATCGGTCAACGTGCACCAGTAGAGACTTGCCCCGTGTGGACGTATGAGCTGATTTTGGTATGGAAAATCCTTCTGAGAATAATGATGATAAAATATACATGATCTTCCTCTCGGTACACCACACTAACTCCCAGTCATACACACATATAGATTGATAAAAACCCAATGTTTTTATCAATCTATATAAATTCTTTTGTAGAATAACATAGAATGCCTTGACTGTCATTGTACACAGCAGATAGAACAAAAATACAGTAGGTACATATATATAGCTCAACACGCACCTATAGATATGTATTTGTGAGTGTTAAGCCTTGCTTGAAAAGATCCACAAACATGGCTACCTGGCTATGCTCTGTTAACAGAGTTAGCTACTGATGAGCTGCTTCTCGTGAATGTTTGCCCAATACAAACAGCACACAAAACACTGTTTGAGCTCCCCAAGCAGGGTTCATCCAGATGTGTTTACTTGTCATCTGAACAAAAATAGGCGTATGTACAGAACAGATTTGGAAGTCCAGATTCAAATGAAAAAAAAAAAAAGCATTTAGCCTTTTGGGCTGGGTAGGTCATGCGCGTTCCAAACTTGTAAAACAGAAAAACTTCCTTTATGGCGAATTTAATGTGTGAGTGATTCGACCTACTTTGTATGCTAACTGCACGTCACAGTGAAATATGAAAATGAATGCCAGTCTAATATGCATTAGCATAAGAATTCATCTGGATAATGCAGAGTGCACGCATCATAAGGCATGGCATTTTTGTTGTGATGCAAAATAAGCCGATGCGGACTTTGATGTGGCAAAGTAAATAAACAGCTCATTCACAAATAATGCCCATGGATCCACCAACATCATTGTCTTCTGTTATTGTTTGAGCCGGGGGTCTTTCCCCGACCACGTGACCACAGGCTGCCTAACTGCACTTCAGGGGTTTTCCTCTAGGTGTCTCTGCAGTTCCTGTATTCAGTAATTATTTGGTATTTAACACAGGTAGATGCATGAATGAGTTGATTGCTATGGAATAACCAAAACTCTTGTGTTTTTTTTTTTCTCTGAATGATTTCTTCTATTTATAATCACATAGAAAAACAAATAAAGGTTCTCAGTTTACCATACATGTCACTGATGTTTATTTTGAGATTTTTTTGAAAGTGTTATGGATGACTTATTTGGATACAAAATACAGATCTCTGCTATGTTTTTAAGGTCAATGTCGTTTAATTTCACTCAGGTGTCTCAGTATATGCATGCATGATAGCCTCTGCATCTACTATATTAGAAATGATTTTTCATGTAACACTTCCAGTTTCCATCATTTTAATGCCTTTTGTTTTAATAATAATAATAATAATAATAAATATCATATATAATTGTTATTATTATTATTATTAAGTTACACTTATATAGCGCCTTTCACAAACCCAAAGTTGCTTCACAAGGAGAAAAAAATCCACACAGCAGCTACAGGCAAGCAGTACAGGATGAGAAATGCTCATTAAACTGGGTAGTCTTTAAGTCAGACTTAAAAGTAGAAAATGATTTTTTTCATAAAGGAGTGGGACTCTGATACAGTCAAAAGGCATGTCAATCAAAAGAAACATTGTCAAAAATGGCAACAAAAGAATGTAACAAAATTGCTTATATAAGAATTGCTTTTATAATATCTACTAACTGGACACGAGTGCTCAGATTTTACAATCAATAACAATATGTATTGTGTATGTATTCTGTAGCCTAATTATAACGTTTGTAATTGATTTTCTCCTCTGTAGATAATGGAGTGAATAAATAATGGATTTTTTTTTTACTTGAAAATGATTCACTCATACAGGTATGTTTCCTTTTTATGATCATTATAATTGTGTGCAAAACAGAAAAGACGTGGAAAGTCAAAAGTTTGAATTTTGTTTCTGAAATGGAAGCAGTGCAAGCAGAATAGTAGCAACTCCATTTATATCGACAGGCCTTCCACATTTTTTTCTAAATTTGACAATAATTCATAATGAAGTGGTATAATGACAAGCTGCCACTTTCCTAAAATTGCGGGGACACACAGAAAGTGTGGCGACTGCACTACGCTTACTGCCATTGACTAAAACAGACAATTAGCCACACCGTTTAGCGTTTAACATATTCTCACAACTGGATACCGTGGCTGTGTTTGTCAGGTAAGAGAGGTGAGACTTGAAATATAGAACCTTCAACAAAGAAAGCAGTCTTTAGGTGAAATGCCAAGACCAGGACCATGGGCACAAAGCTCAGTGTAGTTTATTATTGTAAGGAGCAGCATTTACACACATTGGCATTCATATGCATCTTCATGACATCCACCCAACACGAAACCTGCGTCCCACATGTAAATGTGCATTTCTGAACTGCTCTGGTCGCACTCTGTGCAATATTTTTTATGTTAATTACCCTGATGCCACCAAGTAATGTAAGCCAATAAATCAGGATATGTCCATTTAAGCTCTCCTGTTAAATGGAGAATTCATGTCTATTTTCCAGTACATATGTTATGCTTTTAGCTGCTGCTGATTTAAAATTTTCTGACGGAAGAAAGTGATCAAATTAATAAAACCTTTTTAGTTATTATGTTTGATAGATTTAATGCTTATTTGCATCAATTCACAAATATTTGCAACATTTGAATAACAGGAAGACATTCTCATACTTTGCTGCGTTTTTATTTATGCTTCTAGCATTATATTTTTGCAATAGCAACACAAAAGCAAATTTAAAATTCAACTTGAATAAAAACAAAAAGATTATGTAAAAATATATTAATAGTGTGATTTTGCATAAAAACCTTAAGTTGGGTACTTCTTTGAGTAACATATGTAAGACTCTCCTGGTGTTTTACTGCCTATCTGGGGTAAAGGGATTTTTAAAAGAGTCGCTTTGGCAATTGGTTCTTAAGTAAATCAACAGTGACATCTTTCTTCAAGAAAGGGAATAACATGACCGCGCACACGTAGCATTCCGCCCATTGCAGTGAATTCCAGTTTCCACTATTGCTTCTCACTGTTAATGATACATGACTATGCTAACTGATATCTAAGTAATCAATCTAGATCAATTTTATGCTGATTCCTTTGAAGAAAAGTATTTTGTCTCCTGAGAAAGGCTGGATTTTACGGTCTCTAATCAAAAGAACTTGGAACCCTATCCTTTTTTTCTACAAATGGAAACTCATAAATTGTTTTATCTTCTATTACAGCAATCAGCTGCGTAATTGGAGGAGAGCTTTCAGAAATTAAAAGAGAGGCAGTATTAACTTCCATGTAATAGTTTTATCTGTAATTTAGTATGAACGATTCCCAGTTTGATACTGTGGATCTTGGGGCATTGTGAGTACTGTTTCTATATGCCAAGAGATATCACATGAAAAATGCAAGTATAGGTGAAGTTCACCTTGACAGCCATTAAACATTGCTGGTTAAATTCTTAGTCTTGTTCAGGAGTGCAAAGAAGTGTAGCCCTTTCAAGTCCGCTGATTCTGTTCAGCTACGCTGGTGGTTGAACTCAGATGAACGGGGTGGAAAGGTGCCGATTTGACTTGCTTAATAAGTGAGGGATGTAAGAAGTAAAGCTTGTCAGTGCT
>JAODLC010000140.1:4162508-4185392 GCA_026781145.1 Hippopotamyrus pictus | reverse complement strand
CCCGCCCCTGTCAGCGCACCATCACATCAGCCCCCTTACCCACTTCCTGGATGGATTTAATCAGAATTTAATTGGCTCGGTGATATTCAAGCTGAAAGAATGTGCAGCGGAAGAGCAGCTGTCGTACGTGGACGTAATGAGGTTATGGCGGGCTGCTGTTGGCCGGTGACTGGTTAAAGGATACTTGTTGACTTCTCTCAAGGCGGCATGTATGGAGTAATGAAGGACTCATCCGAGTCTCTGTATATTTTACGAGACATTAAAATGCGCTCCCAGAAAGCTATTTGAAAATTCGGTATTCCATATTCTCAGATACTGCTGAAAACATCCCAAATATTTAGGTTTTTGATTCATTTCAGGGTGACTAAAAGCGGTGCTTGGATGCATTTTTTATAAACTAAAGAGATGTCAATATTTTCTACAGAAGATTATCTAATAATTAACTTTTCATTGCTCCAAGTGACAAAGCTTACATCCAACTTTAAAGCTTTGAAAACACATATTACCGGTCACAAATTTTGCTGATTTTAAAAATAAACAACAAGAATAAGCACTGTGGGTGGCAATCAAGCTTATCTGATATTCTCTGCCATGAGGAGATGCAATGAAGTGACAATTAATCCATTAATGCAATTGGGGCTTCTTGCGCCTCTGTAAGCTATTGTGGCGATCTTGACCACTTCATCTTTGAACAGTGACTTTATCACTCGCCAAAGGAGGGATTTTTCACCTCCCGCTACATGCTTGATATGACATGTTGACATTTACAGAGCGCGCGATTTCTCCGCCGCGGCGGTCCAAAGGTTGCGCGGGCCCCTGTCTCCAGGCCTTTCCGCTTTTAACAAACAAAAAAATTTGTTCATTCTGTTCTGTCCGGTAAATATCAGCCTCCCTGCGGCTGTGTTGTTTTCTAAACCACTCCAATAACATCTTGCATGAATATCAATTTAAGCCAGCATGGAAAAATAAGGAATGCAGTATTCATAGCAAAACATCATAGCGTCGCTTCCTATTTTGCAGGAACCACGAAGATTCTGTAACACGTGTAAAAGTAAGTAATACTCTCCAGGGGAAATATTTCGGCATTCATCACTGTTATCGTAGATCATACTGACAGGCAGTAGATAAATAAGTCTGAGATTTTAGTAAACAGGGGATGTATGACACGTGAAATGTCTCAATGCACATTCTTGAACTGTGCACATCGCAACAAGAAAATGTAAAATGGTCGAAGCTCTAGAATCTTACTCAAATTCAAAATTACAGTAATAAAGAAAAGGGGAAACTTAACTAACTGAAGGTCACAAATAAGCTTCTAGTTTACACTTAACCCCCTAAAAAGGGCTTAAGCACAATTTAAACGGCACGACACTAAACTAAAACATCACTGACTTCGGAAGCCTAAGAACAGGAGTCATTTTTCTGTTATCCTTTCATGTCATTCATTCTTTGTCTTAACGTGTCTTATATCTTAATTTTTTAGCATTGTTATCGAGTCAAACTTAAAATATGAGAGACGGTTTATTGCCAAGGTTATTGTTATTATATTGTTGTTGTTTTTCTTATTATTGTTGTTGGTTGTTGTTTTATTTTGTTGCTTTAATAAATGTGATTATATCCAATGCAATAAAATTACCATTAAACACGTAACTTCTAATCATAGAGTGCCACCCAAGAAAAAACACACTGCATATGAACTAGAAAGCTAATCATCTTAAAGAGAAGAAATTGGAACTTCATTTTATAAGTTCACAGCTTCTAAGAAATCCTTGCATCTCATTTCGATTTATTTCAGAGGAAACAACTTAAGGCACATCCATGTCAATGTCTGTAAATTTAAATTTAAGGAACTGCTTTGAGCACCAAAAAGAAAGTTCCGGCGAGATACCCGGCACACAAAAGGTCATACAGACCATGGAGTCTTGCATGCAGAAAGGAAAAAAAAAATAAAATTAATGCAAATTGGTTAGACGTGGTCCGACGGGCCGCTGGCATGGTGGTGCCGGGGTCCTCCATCCACATCTGCTTCCCCTCAAACTCTCGGGACAGCCATCCAGAACAGATAACTTATTCTGTCCATCAGTGACAACGGACTGTCACACAAGACAGCCTCCTGAAAGAGGAGGAGAAGAAGGGGGGAAAAAAACAACGCATGTGAGTGAAAAGGTGGTTAAACAATTTGGGGAGATGGTTAGCTCACAGTCACATACGCTAGAATATATAAATCAGAGGAAAAAGGAAACTACTGACCCAGGGAATCGAGTAGCTAAAGCACACCTGCACAAACTGCAAACAAAAATGCTGATATTATATTTGTTTAGGAGGCGCGTGCTATCAACACAATTAACGGATCTTCTCCCTAGTAAAAGTGCTTCATGAAATGGTTTGAATAAACGAAGTTAAGGACTCTCATAACGTACGTCTTGAGATGGTATAAGCGACCTGCCCCCACCATCAGATACACACGCACGCCCACAGTGGACACCTTAGCATTAAGAGTTACCGGGCGTCCGGATGAATGGCACTCCTGCTAGCACTACCCTCACAGGTTATGCTAACAGATATCAGGGCGCAAATCAAGCGCTGCCAGAAACGGCCCGTCTCACGCCGTCTGGATGGAAGCTTTCCGCTCTGCCGTCCTCGACTGACAAGTACCCTGAAAAACGCTGTCAGTTCTACACCAGGCTCTGTGACCTCATGGGTCTTGTCCAGGAGATTCAAAATTAATGTAAATGTACCTAAAGTGGGGTCCATTGTACTGTGACGCATTGCCGAAATGAAATATTCAACTGTGAAAGTTAACATCCAGGAACCACAGAGGTTTATATTAAGTGCCCCCATCTTGCCGATGTCTGGAAATTTCCGCATATATTTCAGTCGGGATATTTTGCAGGCTGAAAGCTGCATTTCCACCTGCTGAATTATTCAAACTGTGATCATTTGAAAATAATGCAACTGTGGAGTCAAAGCAGCCACAACTTAGCCAAATATCAGAAGAAACTTACGATAAAAAAGCATTCAAAGAATCAGAAATAAATATGTGATAAGGCGGTTATGTGATATGTGTTATGTGGCTCATTGATTTAAAGTGCCACTATCTTGTCTAGGAGGGCAGAGATAAATATCATTTATTTACTAAAAGGTATTGACAATAAACAGATGCTTACGGAGGTGAATAGCAACACTTTCATTTGAAGCAGATGACAACGTAGCTTCTCGCTTTGAGACAAAGGGACGACGTACAAGAAACAACAGAATATGTGAAATGTTACCACAAACTCCATCGGAAAGCCCAACGCGCATCAACCTTTGACAAAACACTGTTTTGAATTTCATTTTTCAATTACATGCTACTAGCAAACAAACAAGCACCTTCTCCTAACTAGCTTACGAAGTTAATTGCTTGCAAAGTAATTAAGTGGTGAATTTTAACACATTTTGTGGCTCATCATTTAAATAGCTGGTTAGACTTTTCGCAGCTAGTTCTCCAGCCAGATAACTAGTAGGGGTAAATGAGTACAGGGTCATTTGTATCTGTATTTGTTTAATCAACAAAATTGCCTGTATCTGTTTCTGGAATGGGTGGGGCTTTGTGTTGGATGTGAGCGTGGTCTAACCCAGACCTTTTGTGGATATTCTCATATAATACGTATAAGTTTTGTAAAAATACATATGACTCTTATTTGTTTTACATTGACATTGTTAAGTTCCGTACGCTTCACCACTTTCAGCCACCTGTCAGGCTTGGGCAGTATTTCTTCAATATGGTTTTCGATGATATTTAGGGAATATTGCAGCATTTAAACATTTTGGCAACAAAATTATTGGGGAGGCTGATGGAGGGTGGTTCCCAACATTAAAATTTACCCACCCCCCTCCCCTCCAATTCAGCAAAATTTACACTTGCTTTTGAAAAAAAAAATAAAATAAAAAATACTGTCAATATACCGTATACCACAGTATAACATCAGGGTGTGAGCACTGCTCTGTAGTTCATGTTTCTTTTACTCGCTCTCCCTTGTGTACATTTGTGTGGGGGGGGTGGGGGTGTTCACCAGCACATATCTCTGGAGAATACCAAAATTATACGGCCAAGCCCACGTCAATATGATTTGGGGGGGGCAGCATGTGTATCCGGCCAATGAGCGCCATTTCCCCACTGAAATCCGGAAAAAGGGAGCGGAAACGGAAAGAAACACAATAAACAGATACGGGACCCAGATGTCCCACTTCGAAAGCTTCTTTCGGCGAGTTGCGTGGGTCCGCCTGACAGATCCTTCCCAGTCCGACACATCCCAAGATTCAGTGCGCAGATGTAAAGTGGGCGTGTCCCGGCTTGGCGATAGGAGCAGCGCTTCGTGACTCAAGGATAAAGGTGGGAACAGCTGGTGACAACCAGACCGGCCCATTTGACAGCACTTACTGTAGACTAACTTAGACTAAGGCTCTTCAACTCTGGACCTCGATTCCAAATCCAGGCCATGTTTTCAGTTCTCCCAGGTAGTTGTTTAATAATTACCGATTCTGATTGGTCAAAGGCTTCACACATGACTGACAGGTAAAGGAAGGCTGGAAAACCAGCAGTGCTCGGACCTCGAGGACTGTGAGTTGAATAACCCTGCCTTAGACCTTCGAGGAACACAGCCTGCACAGGCTATACCTTTGTAGACCACGTCCTTCAAAGGCTGCAACCCCTGAATTTGGACAAAGCCATTGAAGAAATGACATATGTAATCGGAAAGAACCCATTATTCGTACCAGATACTCCTTTCAACTAAACATTTGACTAACTGAAGAGAGCTCTGCAAAAAGATTGTAGCTATTTATAATTATATTTAGAAATTTATCGCGAAAGTAGATGGAACAAATTATCACCAGGTTATAAATGCAGTGCTACCTTGTTATGAGTTCAGTTCAATTCAAAGCCAGTAAGTCCACAGCACAAACCACTCTTAGCGGGTTTATCTTCCAGAGAACATAAAAACATTTTTATGTTGCTGTTAAATATAAGACAATTTTATTCACTGAGCACAAGGTCAAAACAAATGTTAACAAAAGGCTCAGTCACCAAAGGTTATTAGAACTGTGGTTAACAACCTTTGCTTTTCAACTTCTAAATTAATTCCTGGGCTATGAATTAAAGCGAACTTGAAATAACTCACCATTTATCATCTTCATGTTCCTAAAAGATACAGTAGAGCAGTATAAGCCATTGATTGCATACAAACACCTGCTGGTGCCACTTTAGCCGTGCGCTCTACTAGCTCCGCCCACATTCCTACGTGTGCTCTACCAGCTCCGCCCACATTGGTACGTGTGCCCTACCAGCTCCGCCCACATTTCTACATGTGCTCTACCAGCTCCGCCCATATTTCTACGTGTGCCCTACCAATTCCGCCCACATTTCTACCTGTGCTCTACCAGCGCCGTCCACATTTCTACCTGTGCTCTACCAGCGCCGTCCACATTTCTACATGTGCTCTACCAGCTCCGCCCACATAATAAGTGTGACTTCAACCACTCCTTTAATTTTACTCTCAATGTCACCCTTGTTTATTTGAAAGTTAAAGAATGAAATTATTGAAAATGTAACACGAGAAAATGCATGTGTCATTGGAATGCATTTATTTAGGCGCCACCTAGTGGTAGAGCACAAAAGCCGGTAAAGCACATGAGTATAAAGAGTCACAGAGTACTCAACTGGTTGGTTGAAATAAAATCTTGGTCTGGACTAATACTCTCTGGACCTGAAATATATCCAGTTCTGCTGGTGACTTCTCCACCATAGGGGCTTGGACAAGCTCTCTCTGTTCTTGCAGGATGGATGGACGTGTGGTCACCTGATAGTGGAGAAAGCGCACCCAGTGTGTATGGCTAATGAAGACAGCTGAAAAGCTTTGCACTGGAGGTTCGATACACGTTTTCTGGAATTTATCCCCACATTTGTTTTCTTTGTTACAAGTATTTGATTTTTATGGAGGATTTTAGCAGCAGTCATCCAGTGTCAATAATTTAATTATCATAGCACACAAGGTTTGACTCTTGTTTTCTTTCCTTATCTTTCATAAACACATGTCAAAGTTTTATCGCAGCGTAAGTGGTATCCACGTCAATAGTAATATTACGTAAATATTAAAGCGCCCCATCTTTGTGCTAAGTATCATTATTTGCAAAATAACGTTATGGTATCCTGGGCATATATAACAGTATGTGTGTGCATGTGTGTGTGTGTATGTAAAAATTTGTACTGTGACTGGCTTCTGGTGAAGGTAGACACACTTGGCCTCACAATCAGCACTGTCACCCACCGCAGGTCACAGCTGTCCCATGGCTGTGACATCACCCGCCGTGAGTGTCTGAGCCTAATAAATCAGGGAAATGAATGAATTTTGCATGAAAGCCTCACAGAGGGGAACATTGCAACTCATTAGGAGTTATATTATTGATCACAGGATGTCTCTCTGCTTTAGAACATAGCTGCTAAATCCCCTCTTTAAAAATGTTAATTGCATTTGGGTAAATTGATTAATGCCCTTCTAATTGAGCATATTTTTTAACAGATCGCCATCAGTCTTGACAGTAGGATTAACTCTTTAATATGCATAAGTCTTGTCTTGCATGATTAATGCTTGACACAAGTTCAACACAAAAAGTCATAAAATGCAATATTAACCAATAATGAGCGATTACCACGTATTTTCCTTTGGTGGGTTGCTTACACCAAAGGTGAAGAACATCTTGCCTAATGGTCAAAGGCAGTAACCGTAAACCCACAAGGGGTCATTTAATCCCATGCAAATAAAATGAACCCCAGCAATTTGAGCATTATTTAATAAGCATAAAATGTTTTTTTTTTTTGTCATAGTAAGCAGCGATCCATGAAGGTCACCATAACATCAAAGGCCAGTATTAACTGCTTGGGTGCTATTCACTAGAAATTAACTTCCACGTAAATTAATTTCCACTCGTTCCCATGTCTGTAATTTGGGAGAGTAACAGAGGGTTATCAGCGTGGACTGACAGGTCACACATCAGTGACTTCATTAATAGGTGAATATATTAACCCGTGGGTTTGAACTTGCATCCCTTGGCCAGGTCCAATCCTTCTGTAGAAAAGATGCTCTTATTCCTTTGGTAGACTGGGATAGGGCACACTACCTGGTGAGCGAGGGGGCTCCATTGTAAGATATGCAATTAATGTTGAATGAATGAATGAATGAATGAATGAATGAATGTTAAAGTCCAGTGCTGTCATTTTGCACATATAATTTCACATATACTTTCTGTTAATGTGTTATTATTGTTGTACTTATAGTGAGTTATTTCCTTAGTATTCCTTGCCAGATGTTTTGCTTCTATGCTGTACACTTCTTAAATTTATTTACACCATGTTTACTATGTGTACTGTCTTTGCACTTTGTCTTGTTCTGCATTACATGTTTGTCTGCCCTTTACGTACCTCGCAGCTGTATGCACAGCGAATTTCCCTCTGGGATCAATAAAGTTCAGTTTTACCTCATCTTACAAATGCATTTCAACAGCGTACATCAGTACGTTGCTGAATGCTGCATATAGTATGAACACAGAACCCACTACTTGTGCTGTTGTTATTTATGTTAAAATTCTAGTTTTGGGCTCATACATATGCATTGAAAAGAGAGGCTTCTGGTTCTGCTGCCTTCTGAAGGGTGGGGGAAGAATATTTTAACGGAGGAGCTGCAATTGAGGGTGAACAAGTATTTTTCCAAAAGGCGTGACTTTAACCTTGAAGACAGAGTTACTTCCAAAGCAGCATCACGCTGTAAAGCTCTGTCCACACAATGGCAACCATGTTATGTAATATTCCACAGTCCCAGTTTCTTTCTTCTTTTTTAGCATATTTTTGTGCAAAGTCAATCAGAATTCAGTACCAGGCCCAGGTGATTAAATAGCTTTATCTGAACCGGGGCGGGGGGAGTGTGGATTAAATCGAGACAAATGTAACCTGGCGTTCAGTGAGGGTTTATGGAGCTAAATGATTCCAAAACCAGGCCTGAAATCTCCCAGAGCACCTTTACAATGGAGCATTTATCCTTTTGAGGCTCACGGTGTGGCAAAATCCTAGTCCTGTATGGGATGATCCCACCGTGAAGCTTTTCCAACGTGGATCCATGGCGTCCTGATGATGGAACTCCATTATTTAATTTGCGTCCTTTGAGGACTCGTCACCAAGGTCCTGATTTGTCTGAACAGCATTGTTTTTAAGCGTGGACCCGTGTCCTCTATCCCTCCCCTGCTGACCCGGCCAGGCGAGGCCTGTGAATATCACCTTGTCCTTAACGCAGAATTCAGTACCTGTCTCCTTCAGGCAGTGTTGCCGGGTCCAACAAAAATCTCCAGCCCAAAGTCTGTTTAAAATCCGCCCAACGGAAGCTGAAACTATCCCAGTATTTGAAGTCCCAGTATAATGCATCTCAAAGAAATACACCAGTATTTTGCACAATGATCACACTCAAACGTTCAACATTTTAAAACCACAAATAAACACGATGACATAGATGGACGCACTCGATTTTCTCAGGGTTGCGAAACAGCTGGATGGAGTGAGATTTCCAGTTCGAGACTAATCTGCACACACATGCAGACGCATTTACACAGATGTAACAGTTTTATTTGCAAACTGATGTAGCTAATTTTGGGTTCATAATAGAATAATATATATTTGCCGTAAGATTGCTTGCTTGGGAGTCTGAAAGTGTGACTGTCACGCCAGATACGTCAGAGCCACCAGCCCTGATTTCTGCGTACGTCTGTCTCTGACTTCAGTATTAATCAGCATTAAGAGCCACTTTCATTCACAATTTCCTTTCCCACTTACAGTCCACTGCCATGGAACATGATAAAAACCCATAACCCACGACCAACTAATATTCACCCGCAATTGGGCAGGAAAACCGTAATCCGGGCATGTCTGCCTTCAGGCCTGTCGCAAGGAGCAGCAGTAAACTGGCGTGTTTTCCTGTTCTTGGACCAGGGTGGGAATTAGTTCTTAAGTTCTGCAAAAAAGTTTTGAGAGATATAGTTTAAATTTAATATTTTTAAATATACTGTTTCACTTCTGTTACATTTTCATGCAACCCATGTTAATTGTGTGCAATCGTGCAAAAGAAAACTGCTATTAGCCTACAGGTTACAGACATCACGCTAGAAAGAAATGGTTCGGTCCAAAGATAAAGTTACCAAAGTTAGTTTTCTATACTGACAGACTGATAGGTAATGGTGGTGTGCTGTTCTCGTGCCCAAAAGAAAAAACTAAAAAATAAGGGAAAATAAGGGAGAAAGAAAATGAAAAATCGTGAAAATTAATGGACTCGTATTTTAAAACAGTCAGGGAGTCCACACTGCAGTTTAGTACTTTAGGTACTGAAAATTTTGGTACTAGTACTCTCTCTCTCTCTCTCTCTCTCTCTCTCTCTCTTCCTTTCTCTCTCTCTCTCTCTCTTTTTCTCTCTCTCTCCCTCTCTCTCTGAGATGGGAGGGGGGCAAAATTGTTAATTATCCCTGTCCCAGCCATATGAAGCAGCAACCTTGGTCTTACTATAAGCCAATAGCAAATAATGGGTTTTCCATTTCCTGTCACTAAATCAAAGCTCCAAGTTTTGATTCAATATTATTGTCCATTTTCCATTCTGATGTTTTGCTGTGATTTTTAAAATCACATTTAGTTTGTTTTGTCCTGTTCAGCGTGGCAGTACTTCTTGTAATGGAGCCTGCTTCAGTTATTGTAATAATTAATCATGTATCACTGGATATTTATTTTTATTAATGACTTAAAGCTTAATGATTGTTCATTCAAGGTTAGCTTTCTAACCGTCTATCACCACCATTGCCTTTTCCATATACAACATATCTATGTTTTATTTTCAGCATTTATTTATTTATTTCAGTTCAGATGCCATTTTAAACTTGTACTTTCTTTGAATGGACTATATAGTCCATGAAGAGTAATAAACCAAGTAAGTATGATCTCCTTTTAAAAGTACCCAGTTGAGGTTTTGATATTTTGAAAGTGAATTCAACTAATTTTAGTCAAACAGGGGAAAAGTCATGTGCACAAAAATCACTGCAGCAAAACACATTTGTGATTCAATCATTTTTGCCTTCATACCATGTTTCTAAAAGTAAGTCTACTTTAAGCACAATAGCGGATGAAACAGATAAATATTATTCAATCAATTTGCTCTTGATGATCACTTATTGTAACAATAGGCGTTTGAGTTTCAGTTATATAGGAGTTTGAGTTTCAGTTATATAGGAGTTTGAGTTTCAGTTATATAGGAGTTTGAGTTTCAGTTATATAGCCCTTTGCATTGTTTCCTTCTAGATGACTATTTTGTATTTCTGAGGAACAGCTTGCTATGAAAAATTAAATGAATGTTAAGTGACTAATGCATTTTTCCCATCTTGGATAGGGGCAATGAAAAATTAACAATAGAAATAATTCATTTTGATTGGTACCCACGGTACTAAAAACTTGTGTCTTGCCTCATAAGTAATTCATCTTCATGCAAATTTCTCATTGGCTTACACCCAGAGTATGATTATAACATGCAGTAAGACTTGCAACTTATGTTTTAACATGTAGTGATTACAGTATGCACCCCTGCACATTGCATTGTTGCAATTTTAATTATTTTTATTTCAGTTTTGAACGAGACATCTAATATGCATATAACCAGAGGTAAACAAGCTTTCCTAGCAATGTCTCATTTTGTAGCTATTAATCCGTACCTTTTTAGCACAGTTAGCTGTCATCCTAAGATCCCCTTTTCTTTTTACTTTGAAGATTAAGCCTTGCTGGGAGGCATATACTACAGTATAAACACTGTCAAATGCTCCGGTAGTTGTGTTTGCTAAATGTTTTATATATTTGCAGATATTCGGGGCATATTTAATTTGTTGCATTTTAGGTGCTGCAAGTTAAGTTCATCCGAACTCTTATTCTTCTCACACTTTTCTCATCGTTATACTTTAAATGTCCATCCACTCAACCGTTTATCCAGTACAAGGTACAGTAGAAGGACATCAGGAGAAAACCAGTACAAACACGATGGACAACACGTCATCAGATCTCCCTACAAAATATACTGCTTACACAATATCCTATAAAATTCTCATTAAAAATACTATATGTTATATCCTTCTATGACTCTTCCATAACTGTCTAAACACTACTGGGTTTCAGTGACAACATACATGTGTTGTACCAAGGGTGTAAATGTATAATGCTGTTGTTGTTCTCTAGAAACACTGTCTGTTTGATTAACTTCTCTAATCAATGTCCTAATTTGTCTATGTCAGTTTGTTACATCTAATTCCTTCCCTTATCTCTTACTCCACTTGGCTACACCCAGTAGTTATTGATCACTCCTCAGCATCAGCTGTCAATTTAGCCAGAATAACTGTGTGTGTGTGTGTGTGTGTGTGTGTGATCCAGGTATACCTTACCTTGTGTGGACTAAATGCCCCCACAATTTGATGAGTACCTTTTTTTTACCTTAACGGAAAACTCTATTTTATAAAAATCTGTTACTGCAATGAAAAAACTAAAAATGCACAAACTCTTGTAGTTTGTTTGGTTACTTATGGTTATGGTTAGTGCTGAGTAGGGGTTAAGGTTGTCATAGTTAGTTAACATTTTTCCCATAGAAATGAATGTGTGTGCGTGTGTGTGTGTGTGTGTGTGTGTGTGTACATATACAAAAAACTCTTAACATACACAAATTTCACATTTGTGGCTCTGATATTTCCTTTGTGTACTTTAGATAGTCTGACTGTCTGTTGAGTAGAATTGCCCTTTGTCGACTACTTAAAAATAAAGTTATTTGGAAAATAGTCATTTGAAAGGATCATTCTAAAATGGTTAAGATAATTTTTTTTAGGTTGTAGCAAAACATGAATTATAAGAATGCATGCTAACTTTATACTTTAGACTAGTAAACAAAATATGAACAAGAACAAGGTTGATAAAGTAGTGTTTACATACAAGGTTACAGGTCAGGGCAAAACCTATAAATACAGTGAAGTGAAAACACGATAAGAATTTCCTTTCATTTATCTAATCAGCGTGCTAGAAAGTCACCATACGACACTTAACCTGTGTGTCCCTACGTGCCCAACTGAGGCCGACTTCCGAAGTGCCTTTGTTTGTAATCTCCCCCGTCCCCTGAAAAGTCGAATGCATCCTGACAACAAGCGGCCATAGACAAGCCAGTCGCTCCAAGCATATTACTAATACATCCTCTGTTGGTCGCATAGCATAAATACTTTAATATATCTCCATTTGTAACCTCTACTAAACATTTCTGAACATATGAAATATAAATTGTCATTTGTAATGGCCCTCTGTGTTGGCCACCCTTGGGACAGTATTGTTCTCCATGAGACCAAGTAAATTGCAATGTTTTCTGGTGGGATTTAACTTGGCACAAAAAAGTACATTTAAACTGACACTGCTGCTCTAATTACCTCCTCTATTATCTTTTATTGAACATCAAGTGAGGTAGACTGAGGAGAAGCTTGCCTGCTGTTTACTGAGGTAGCCCATCCATTGGCACTGGGGAGACGGCCTTGTTAAAAAGCACACGGGTTGGTCTGAAGTGGGGTGGGATACGGGAAGATGAACCGGGCAACAGTGTTCACAGTACGGTTTGCCGATAGGAAGCAAGGAAAACCGATCCCAGGGGTAAACTAAGAATCTGTCCTGTACCCCTACATACATTATAAGGGAGGTGTGTCTCTCAATGGGTTAGGACTCTGTGGCTGTGAGCAGAAGTTTGCTGGTTTGAACCCCCCAGCAGTGTGATGATGGCCCATGAGTAAGGCCCCCTTATGACCCCCCGCCCCCCCCACGATTGCTGCAGGGTGCTGCGTGCTGACTGACCCCGTGCTCAGTCCCCAAGCTCTCACCTGTACATGTCTCATATACAATTCCAATGCACCAATGCTTCTACTAATAGCAAATAAAGCATGCTTTAATCTCCCCCCCAAAGCTAAGGAGATATCTTAGATGAAACAGAAGAAGAGTAATCGATCACTGCAGAGGCGATTCTAAGGACGCTATGACCATTATTTTAGCGTGAAGTCTAAATTAATATTAGAGTTTAATACACACGATTGCTTTTTTCACTGTACTGTGAAAAACAATACACAAATAAATCAGATGTGTCATTGCAATGTACTATGTAATCAGCCCAGCTCGGGGGGCAGCTTGGGGGCCCCAGGCAATTGTCTGCCCTGCCTGTCCTGTCCCTACACCTCTGGATCGGTGTCATGCTGGTGGGATCGAGATCCTCCATCCAGCCCTGGTCTCTCACTCCGTCCAGCTCGGCGCTGCTTTTTCTCAGTCTGCCTCACCCGAGTATTCAGATCCCCTGCTCCCGATCAACACGGACCAGAACCAAGCCAAGCTTCCCGATCAACACGGACCAGAACCAAGCCAAGCTTCCCGATCAACACGGATCAGAACCAAGCCAAGCTTCCCGATCAACACGGACCAGAACCAAGCCAAGCTCCCAGAAGCAGCCCAAAACTGCCAGGGGTGTCATGTCTTTCATTTCATTTCATTTCATTCTTATGGTTTGCTCTCATAGAAAAATGACGTGAAGGCTTTGGATTAGGTGTGATTTGATTGGCCTAAACAGCCACCCACCCATCCATACATCAGTCCATCTGTACATCAGTCCATCCATACATCCATCCATTTACCAACCACTTTTCCCAGTACAGGGTCACATAACTCATGGCGCTAATCCCAGAATGCACAGGGCACAAGAAACAGATTGTAGGAAATGGATGCCGCCCTGTTCAGCATGAGAAGAGATCACATCAGAGACTATAGCCTAAGCTTAAACTGCAGGAGCAAAACAGCTGGTCCTGCAGCGTGCAAAGATTCTGCTTTTCCTTTTGCACACTCTCCTCCTGCTGGAATTTCCCCTCTCTCCCCATCTCTCTGCTCCCCCTCTAGGCTATACAACTGCCCCCCTTATCTTCAGTGCCATTAGTGAGACAGGAGCCAACTGTGGCAAATTTGCATGGGGCTTGTTTATAGGCTGTCTGGGGGGAGGCCGGCGACCAAAGGGCACATGGGATCCTCTTGAAGGAGCCAGGATTTGACTCAGTGGCCAGAGCAAAGTGCCCCCCACCCCTTCAGCATGTCCCCCAAAAAAGCACCCGAGCATAGTGCCCCTCCTTCCGCAATGGTTCCTTCAAAATATTTATTTTACTCAGAACCTGCGCCTCACATCCACGTATAGGCAGCACTCGACTTCCATAAAACCTACTTGCATTAATCTACATCCTACGTATATAGAACTGATGGAAACGTCAATGCAAAAAACCACATGTGCCTGTAAGAAAATTTACACTTTATCATTCTGATTATTTAATTTGTGTTCTTCAGTACCTATCACTAGTATATTTTTGGGTTATGTGTTTTTTGGCATAAGGTGTCTTGAGTGGTAGGGTAAGGTAAGTCCAGCTTGTGCAAAATCTGACTGGCATGGGTGGATGGATGGATGGATGGATGGATGGAGGGATGGATGGATGGATGGATGGTGGGATGGATGGATGGATTCGCTCCTGGTGACGGCTTTAACATCAGTTCCCTAGTGAAACTCGTCATGGCCGAGGCCCTTTTCTGTTGCACACATTTTTTAGCATCAACACAGAAGTGCAGGCAGATCACCTTCATCGTCCCACCACACCTGCAGACCCTAAGGGTCAGTCTATCATTCAGCTCCGCAGAGAAAGAGCAAACACTTCTTCATTAGCTCTGGATGTTACCTGTGGTACTTCTGAAGGCAGCTGACTGTCTACCTTTGTGCATTCCACACCAATCGAGTCAATTCAAGTAGGCTTCATTGTCATGCTATCCATATTCAGGTATGCAGCGGCATGAATTTACATTAACCCAGGACCACGGTGCAACATACAGACAGCAAATGACAAGGAAAGAGATTTCGCAGTACGTACGATACTTAAAGTGCAAAATGCAAGACAGCGCAAAAATAGGGGGGAGTGGACACAAGGGTTTGTATACACAGTGCAGTGTGTATGTAAACAGTAAGTAGCACCATAACAGAGTAGAATAAATAAAGTGATTAATTAACACTATTAAACTGAGCCTTGGTAACTGTGAGAGATATGTCAGCCTTAGAAGAAGATAATTTGTTCATCTTAGCTCAAGAAGCTTCTTGAATATTGTTTCAACTATGCTATATGTCTTTGAGGCTATTTTCATTCTCTTTGAATGAATTCTTCAGAGTAAATACAGACTAAAAGTGAACATTCATAAGGTAGGACAGCTGTACTATTATACTACAAGTGCAGGATATCAAAAATATTTACTTATGGACTGAACTGTCGATTTATTTCTTTTTTTTGAGAATGACATGGACTCCACCTTGTGTTCAGCAGACAGACAGGCCACGGCAGGGTTTATTACCTCCGTTTACCGCAGGGATTCCGGTTTCAGAGCCCAGATGAAAGGAGCGTAACGGCATGGCACCCTGTGTCCCTCCCTTATCACACACGTCTAGTCTGCAAGTCTTTACAAGTGGTGTCGGCAGACAGCTTTGCTGTGACCAGGCCCAAAACAGGTACGTGAGCAAACTGTGCATACTTCCTGTCAAGACCCCTTAAAGGCCTTTTCATCATCTGACAGGGATCTGATGGAGGAAAAGCAGGGGAGCTATGGACCCAGAACTCGAGGTGACTAAAGGTTATCTGCTGTCCAGACTTTGACAAAATAACATCACTTCCTCAGATGGAGGCGTTGGTGGCCAAAGCTGCTTTGATTTCCCGTAGAGTCCAATTTTTTTCGGTGATGTACCCTATGGACCGGCAAAGACCCTACACAGACATAAAAACGCGAAAGGCAATCATATCAGCAAGCGTGTCCAGATAGTTTTTCTATCTTCGGTCTCCAAGGTGCTGCCGTGATGTCACCCGCGTCAGATCGCTTGACATTTCCTGCTTGATAAACACCGGGACTCAGAACTTCAAACGTCCTTGTGTGAGCCCTTCCCTCCCGCCCTCCCTCAGGACGTCAAACTTTTCAGGAACTCTGAGGTGCAATTTGACCCCTGTGGCAGGCTCTAAAAGGTGGGAGAAATCGCAAAGCGGGATTTCTGATGTCCAGGGCTTTTAAAGATTAAGATGAGAGCCCAGGTCAGGGTTACAGTCAAGATAGGGCGACCTTCGATTGAACAATAATCTCCTTATCCTCTGTGATAAGTATACATTGGATCTGTCTACACAGGCTCACTGCTGTCTGGCAAAACACACAAGGGATGTATAATATTACACTTAGACACTTAGTGCCACCCGCCTGGATTAATGCATCTCAGCCTCACCGACCAGATACATTTGCCATGATGGATATTGTATTAATGGCTTCCAAGGAATAATTGGACTCGTACTGAAAGCTGCATCTCAGCATTAATACATCTTTTGGCTGTTTTTTTTTTTTTTTGGAATGCCAATGTCTCTTCATAAGCCGTCCGTCTCGATCAGTTTCATTCAGGCACACCAGTGGAAAGGGGAAGCTGGGTCTATTAGCTGAGAGTTCTGCCTTTTTGGTCAGATACGGCACAGTCCATTGAACTTTAATTTTATTTGATGAGTTAATCGCCGGGTGTAATGTTAGCGCCACCGATGTGCGCATTTCCCCAGCCAATTTTCATGCTTGAAACCAGGAAAAGAGGTACTTAAGGGAAGACCAGTCAAAGGTAGCATTAACCCACTGATTACTACTAGATGGCTGTTTGAATCTGATAGTTACATTATACTATAGTAAGAAGAGATCAAGGTAGAAATATATCTGAAGTACCCATATATGAGTGTCTGCTTGTGAGACACTCTTCATATTAGGTATGTTATAGTATATTAACCCATTGAGTACTACTGGATCTCTGTTCAAAAGTGATAGTTCCGTTATAGTAAAAAGAGATCAAGCGTAGGATTTCACTGACGTATCCACATATGTGATATACCCTTCTTCATATTTTATATTATGTGGAAACTGACCCTCGTAGTGCATAGTTTATTGTGTATATAGTAGTCACACCTGCCCATGATAAATGGAAATCATGTGCACATAAGCAAGTTTATAGATTTATGGTTTGGTATGTTTTGAAAAGACTGAGTGAAAATAACTTTAGATGCTTACACACCTACAAGTGTTTTAAGGCAGCACATATAATATGGCATGGTGGCTCATTGGGTAACATTGTCACATGACTCCTCAAGGGGTGGAGCCTTCGCTGTGAGTTTGCCGTTTGCATGTCTCCCTTGTGTCACATGGTGTTCCTCTAGATACTTCAACTTCCTCCAAGGTCTTTGGCTGTTAGGCCAATTAATGCCCACAATGCGTGCCCTCTGATAGCCTGGCACCCCATCCAAGGTGTACCCAAGTACTGTGCCCTGTGATCCCTGGAATAGGCTACAGGATCACCATGACCATAAGCACAAAGATGGAAAGTTCAGATTCTGAAAGTACAAATCCAGACCAAGATTTTTTTCAACAACCAATGAGATTAGTATAACGAGTCACAGTCACACAGTATGCAACAGGTTGGTTGAAACAAAATCTTGATGTGGATTTGTACTTTCTGGACCTGAAAATTCCACCTCTGCATAAACATAATAAAAGAAGGATGGATATACTGTCTATAAAGTTTATTCAAAGGTTTGAGTTCATTTGCTGGGAACTAGGTTCCTTCGTAATGTTTTTTTCATATGTTTTTTTTCACAGAATTTTTCAAAATGTAAAACACGTTACAATATAGAAAAGTAACGATATACAAAGCACAGCTCCAAAGAGGATTATGCTTAAATCTCAGATACCTGAAAAACAGCCACCATTTGGCTTGACATCAGCTTCAAAAAAAAAAGAGGAATTCCAGTAACATTTCATTAGAACATTTTGTCCATTTGTCTCATATAAGTTCTGTGTGATTGAGGCTATGCAGGCCAAGTTCGTTCAGTACCAGATAATTCTGCATGACTTTAGGGTGCATTTTTCTGATGGATGAAGGACTGTCCTGCGAGCTGTAATACTGATGGAATGCCACATGTCATACTATGAACTCGGTTATGAAAGCCACGATGGTTGAGATCACTATGGATTTGGTAAAGATCACCAGCTCTCTTCATCCATAACACTCTTTGGAGTATTTTGGGGTCAAGGGCCTTGCTCAAGAACCCAACACCAGTATCGTTTTGCCAGCCCAGGGATTCAAAATAGTCACCTCCCAATAACGGGTACAGAGCTACAAACTCGGTAACAGATAATCTGACTGTGCTGATAATTATGGTTTCATGCAGGTGTCCTCGACATACTCTGCATATCTTAAGGTATATTCCTCCTGTACTTACTGCAGACCCTACATTACATTTGAACTTAATGCACAGACACACTCAAGCAGAAAATACACAGAACACCACAGTCCACTAAATATCTTTATAGAGGGAAAACACATTTTTTAAACATTTATTTATCATGTTTTCTTTATTTTGATCAGCTCTGGGATTCATGAGCATCATTCAGAACATGAATTTTCATATTGTATCATTCTTTGCTGCTTACAGTTCTGCAACTGTATCAATGTTTTCCAGGTTTCTGATGTTGAGAAATAATAAAAACATGGGAAAAAACAATTTACAGATAATTTACAGATATACTCTTCTTCCAGTTTCCACTGTTTCATTAGTCTTCCCAGTACACATTTCAGCTGTAGTTACACTGGTTTCTTATTCCCGAAACCTGATTTCCTCCGATAAAACATGCAAAAGAGAGAATTAAACCAATGACAAAGTCAGATTTAATTAATGGCTTACCCATATGCATTTGGTGGATAATTAACTATTCACAGGTGAAATTAACTGATAGTAGTGGCTGTCCCGTACAAATCGAATGAGGAATTATATTATCAATAGCATTCTTTTTTCCTTTTTTTGTTTTCTGCTAGTGTCCTTTGGTTATCAAACCATCAACAAAATTTGTCCAATGTCCTGCCAGGAAGAGCGGAAAAACTTTAATTACCCATCCACTTTCTATGGCAGGTCATTAATAAAACCCAGCTATCTTTCCGTGAAATAGGGGAGAATTATTCTATCTTTCTTATCTCATAACATATTTTGGAAATCCTCTAAAAATAATATAAAACACCTCGCGGGCAATATTTAAAATGTTGCTACACAATATTTATTGTGTAATGGAAAAGTTCCCAATGCGCGCTCTCTAGACAAATGCAACAGAATTACGTGGCTTAGTTTCATAAACATTGATGGATCTTACCAACCTGCAAATGCAGATAAGGGCAAAATCATTGCGAGGTTTAGTTCTGGTGAATGTATATTTAAAGGGCTATAGGTTACATATGCATTGCCTGGTCTTCCGCCACATACATCAATGACAAGCAGAAAAAATGAATAGTCAATAATAGTGCAGTAGGCTGGAAAACAGCGCTCAGATCATGCATGCATTATTCTTGAGTATCTCACATAAATTGTGCGTAATACTGACTTCATTTCCTTTAGTGTAACCCTTTGCCCTGTAAGCTGGAGCCTTGCAGAATTATAGAGTAGAAAGTGTTGTATATCAGCTGGGATACATTGGGACACTGCTTGTTACCAGCTCTCATCTATCTTTTTAAAACGAAAATTTGTGTTCATCTATGCTTCTAAGATGTTTAGAGACTTTCTGAGCCACTAAGTTTGACCAAGAAAGAGGAATGGGTCTGATTTTAGATTAAAAAGTTATCTCCCTTTAATATAAAATATTTCTCTGAGTATGGAGAATCTCTCTCAATAGGTATTTAAGGGGTTCTTTCTTTCCAAATTCAAACAACACTTGTGTAAAATCCACAAATAATGGATGTTTTGTCCTAAAAGAAGCTCGATCTGTGCATCTTTTTTATACTTCAAACAAAGACTGTGTACTGAACGGGGCTGAACTGTGCTGTACTGTACTGAGAGATAGGTTTCAAAGATTGCATTGAGTACCCCCCTCCCTCCCCAAGGTCACCCGTAGCAATCCATCAATGGGACTTCAGATTCCACCTGCACTTTCACGGAGTCGATTCATTACGGAGTAGCTAATCGCAATTTGAACTGAGCGACAGTCTGCCGGCATGCAAGCGAGTAGCGGAAGCTAACCGTAAGCGCGGCGGGCGAGGGGAACGTCAGGAAGCTGTCGAGATGACTTCGGGATGCCCCACGTGAGCCTCCACGGCACTGAAAGGACGCTTCCGGGAGCTTTGAGCCACGGCGTTCGCCTGTGTTCCCGATCAAAGGCCCGCATTGAGCGGGATCCACTCTACATCCCCCTCGGTCTTCCAGATGCCCCTTTCATATGCATTCCTGTGTAATTTAATTCTCAGGGGAGTCCGAAACTCGTTGATCTACAAGTTCAAATTGACCCTCATTCAGGACCGGGGGAAGGGGTGCTTCATAACCCGCCCTCCCCCCCACATCGACACACACACACCCACTACCGAGCCAGCTGGGAGAAAATATTCGTAAAGTTCACAGTGAGTTGTCTTATAATTTTATCAAATACCACGGAGAAGAGGTGCAGGTGCAGCTTTGAGTCACGCATGCCGACAATCCATACGCAGAAATATGAATGAAAGAATTCCAGCTCTGTGTGGCGTACATGCATATCTTTGTATGCTTTCTCGTTTTCAGTCCTGGATCTACAATGAGTTAATCAGATTGCACAAGAAGACGCATGGATGAATAGTTTGGCATTTAAGGGAACCATGGAACCATTATTAACTGTTTTTAAAAAGCCTACCAAAGCACAAACAGCAACAAGAAGACCTCTATCCTTCTGCTAATAAGTAATTGCTGGAAACACAAACAATATTTGTATAAATGTGTGCACATGCTTACGCCTATAAACAGAATCCGATCCACAGGCATAAAGAGAAGCAGGTCGACTGTCTTTCTTATTCACGTCTCTCCTTTGAGAGATGGGCCCTGACATCGGATCACGCCGCGTGCCACGGAGCCACGAGCCATCGGCCGCGCTTATCCATCATGCTAATGGCGCTAATCTCACCGCGTCCCATCACGTTTGGCCACCGGCTCTAATTCTACCTGGCACCAGAGTCCCGTTAACGAATTCGCTTTGCCTCGCGACAATCGAATTTCACGCCGATCCCGCCGCACTCTGTTAACGGCGTATTGGTGGGCATCGTAATTATGACTCGCCGCGGAAAATATGTCTGTCACATTATTCTGACCGGTAATACACCAAGAAGACAGGGGATACGTTCGTCTGTGTCCATTCAAAGCACGTCATGTTTAAACAGAACTAAATAGATGGTCGCTTATTAGCAGTAAGGCCCCTGTAATGAAAAGATGCAATTTACGCAGGTATTGGGCTGTCCTGGCAGATACTAATAGTGTCCACATCCTCCCATCTCTCAAATCCATTTCACGTTAATAAGAACTCTTCCCACTGTTTTCCCGTCTTCTTCCGTCTTTCACAGTTGAAGTGGACACCCCCCTCACACACACACACACACACCCAATTCCTTTTGCATATTCATTTCATGTGAAATTGATGGATTAAATTATCCCAGGCTCAAAATCAATCCTGCACGTATTTATTAGACTGGACCATATCCCCTAGTGGGGATACAGCTCAGAAAATGCATTTAGACACTGATAAGGCCGGGCCCATTATATGTCATTTTAAACAAAGAACGAATGGAGCCTTTGGAGACGTCCCTATCAGCTATTAAACAGAGACGTAGCACGCGGGCGAGATTGATGATTAGCATTTCCGTCTCAGGGAAAGAGGCCGTTTGGCTGGCGATAACTGGGAGAAGGTGGCCGTTTTTTCTCTTTTTTCCACACACAATTACTTCTCTTGCTTCACAGGCAAATAAATGCCCTAGCTAGGCTTGTATACCTTTGTCTTGTGCCCCGTGTAATCAGTAAGAAGTGGACGACACTAAATCCTCCGTGTCAGAGCCTTAAAATTGTAAGCGCACCCCCCCCCAAGCCCCAACCCTGCTACAAGGAAACGTGACTTAAGGCTTTAAAGATGCCGGGAAATCAGCAAGCACGCCGGGAAGCCGAGCTTTTCTGAGATGCTTCCGTTTTCCTACAACAATGCACACTTTATCCCATAATTCAAGCATGTTTTTGACATAGCTTGTCAAAAGCAAAAAAAAAATAAAATTACTAGAGTTTTTCCGACTCCGACATGAGGTCTACTTATTGATGACGTTAAATTTTTTTATTTTTTTTGTACAGCATTAATTAATAAAGATATTGTACAGTAGCTTACATGTATTATATATTTTACAGACTATAAACAGTCACATTCTGGAGGAAGTTGTCAGAAGTCAATAATATGAGGGCCTTATTTTTACAGCAAAACTGATATTTTATGTATGCTGTATATTCCAAAATGCATTGCCTCATTTGTTGAAATAAAATCAAAATTATACAACATAGTGATTATATTTTAATAACATACGCAAAATATCATAATTAGCACAATCCCCACCTACATAAACCCAGTGACACTGGACACTAGTTTTGCACACTGTACACTGGCTTTGGCTCACCTTGGCTTTGATAAGCAAAGGCATTTTTCTTTTATGGAGGGATACATGAACACCAAAATACCTGCAAATATCTTATATATCGTACTAGTGAATTTTTTACGCATCTAACTTATTCTTCTATATGATATATATCAAGAACTAAGAGCAAGTCATGCAGATACAATATGTGCATATGTGCGGGTGTGTGTGTGTGTGTATGTATGTAAATCTGCTAGGATCACAATAAGACTACAGAAACAGCTACCCCCCCCGCCCC
>JAODLC010000140.1:4149877-4162408 GCA_026781145.1 Hippopotamyrus pictus | reverse complement strand
AAAAAAACCCCCCCCCCCCCCCCCCCCCCCAACAGTCCTGGTCCAGGTGTTGAGAACTGGCCTGTCAAGCAAACTACTGCAGAATTACTGCATTTTAGTGACAACAGGTGTCCACTGAATTCCTCTCCTTATTTTCCTCCACACCACATTTACTGTTGCGAACACTTTTAGTTTTCATCTTGGGTCAATTTATAAAACAAAAGTTTTTTTTTTTGCTGTTGAGGTTTAGGAGAAGATGGTTGAGCAATTTGTTACGTTTAATTTGCATTAAAAAATGTACAAATGTGAAAAGAAGCCATGAAACGGTGTTTGATAGTAATATTTACCACCTCACATGATGTTGTACTGAGTGACGGCAAAGTCTCAGTGGAGATGACTTTTTAGATAATAGGTAACTAGTTTTGGGCGTCACCAGTCGCTGTTTTGAGGCGTTTGTGCAGAACTTGCATCATGTCTTTAGGCAGTCAATGTGACTGATCCTGGAACATTATGCCCCACGACCCCCCGATTTTATCCTGCTCTGTCCCATCTCTTCCCAGCTCCCGCCCTCCATAGTGCTGAAAATGACAAAGCAAGAGCTCCACCAAATGTCAACAGCCGGAATTGCACGCAGCTAGGTGGCATAAAATTGCCATCAGTCATAACGAGAATGCATTCCAACGATTATTGCACTGTTGATCATTTTTGAAATCAGTGTAAATATCAAGCAATTTGTCAGATTCTGACTTAAAAGCTCAGAAATTACCACTTGTTCTCTTTTCCAGTCCAGTAAACACATTCAGAGAGACCCACGATCTGGCATTTGGAAAAAAAACATTGAACTGTTTGGAAATGGTGGAACTAATTTATTTAAGATAGCTAAACTATCACATGTGTTAATGGTGCTAAAAAAGTGTGGATCATTTTTAAGGTTTTTTTTTTTTTTTTTTGCTTTTGTTTATTTTGAACTTCAAGATTCATGTTTTATTGTCACATGTTCAGAGGGACACAGTGAAATTCTTGTGCCCTAGTTGCAGGGGAGGGAACAGGTGAATAGGGGGACAACAATAGTGAAATACAGGACAGTAGTGTCATAAAAGACAAAACGGTGCATTATAAGACAACAATAAATTATGAATAGATTAAATCTATGTGCAAATAGACCACAGTATTTATTGTTTTGCAGTTTTTAAATGCTTTTTATATGTGTGTGCAGCAATATGAATGCATATTATATTTATAGAGGAATAAGACACATCTTGGATGCTGCGGTAGCATATTGATGGCGCCTAACAGAGGCCTTTATCAGAGGAGGGAAAGATGAGAACGATGTCATCGCTTTGATATGTGAGTCATGGACGCAGATGGAAACAGCACCTGTGCAGTGAAGGGCGGCACCGCTTAATGTCGTGTTGAGTGACTCGGACGTAACAGGGGGCTCTTCAGAAACTTCCAGCGACCAGCGGCCATTATAGAAGGGCTCGAGGCCCAGCCAGGCGTGGACCCCAAGTCGCTTGTTCTCCCCAAATTGGTAATTTCGCTAATGTCGCGTACTTTTTGATCCTGCGTGTCAAGCACGTATTTGCTGTTATTGTTACCTTACTCGTCCGTGTTGAACATTGCGCCATGTTGACAGACGTCCTCCCCGCCCTTTAACGTCCAGTTTAATTGCAGTAAAGCTGCCTCAACGGGCCTATTACGCCGTAATAATTGTTCACGTTGACGGCATTTACATTTTGCGAACACAGAGTAGCCAGACTTGTCCTACGGCTGGTTCACAGGAGGGCAGACTGGTCTGGAGGCGCGGTGGGGGATATCGCGCAGCATTGTCGAATCAGACCAAGTAGCCGCGAGTCAAAAACGATAAACTGCAGTCTGCAATCGTCAAGTGGCGTCGGGGAATGTCTCTGATCTGACTTGTATTTGCTGTTCGGCCAGTCGGAGGTGAAAGCCAAGGAAAAGAGTGCTGTTCCTTTAAGAGCTGCTTTAACCTGGATTACAATGGGGGGCTTTTCTTCATTAAGGATTTCAGATTAGCACACACATCTGCTCAGTGTCAGTTAATCTGCCCAGTGGCATTTCAGCTTCATTTAGTTGCACTTGTTTGTTTGAATTACAGTAAACGTACTGACTTTAAATGTAGCGCTTAAACAGAAGTAAAGTAGATAAACATCCTGTTCACATTTCTTACTGATATTTTGTGATCTCAAATAATCTCACTCTACAGGTTTAACGAGTGTCACTCATGAATTGATAAACTGTCGGATTATGTTCAGAAATTTTTCATTCTGACTTACTGACTTTATATAATTTAAGAGATCAGTTATATAAATTATGTTAATGCAATATTTGGTATTAATCGATTTATTTAGAGTCTCCAACCATAAAAGCCCTGTTTTATGGAATATGACGAGCATAGCTGTAACTACAGCCCATTAGAGGCGGGAGGTGGGCACTGACTGGTGGTGATCTTCCACCGTCCCCCCCCCAAGACTGATACCATGGATAACCTCCAAATAATAAATGGAACGCAGGTCAATGGGTTCCCCCTGTTATCAGGATTCTAGCACTGGAGTAGATCCATGCTTCCTGTCAGCCGACACTCTGCTCAGTCAATACCACCGAGGTGATAATCTGTTGTTTTCCCTGCCCTTCGTCATCCATTTGCATTCCATCCTGATTACTCCATGCGCCCTGAGAGGGGTTTCCTGAGACCCCCCCACCACCACCTGCAACCGACACTCACCTAAGTAACAGGACTGAGCATAGGCAGGGCCTCATGAATTACTGGGTGGGTGCACTTGATTTATTTGTTTGTTTGTTTGTTTGTTTGTTTGTTTGTTTTAAACGATTCTGTGAGCCTGTCGCAGTCCGAAGCCCTCTGTAACTGCCAATGTCCACATATTTCGCCTCATAGCAGAGAAGTACCCAATTCCCACATATTTTACTGGAATTTATATTATTTGTTTGTTTGTTTGTTTTAAACGAATCTGTGAGCCTGTCGCAGTCCGGAGCCCTCTGTAACTGCCAATGTCCACATATCTCGCCTCATAGCAGAGAAGTACCCAATTCCCACTTACTTTTACTTGAATTTATTTTGATTGTTTGTTTGTTTTAAATGATTCAGCGACACTGGTGCAGCCCAGAGCCCTCCGTCACTGCCGATGTCCATATAACCCCCCTCAGAGCACAGAAAGGCCCGGAACCCCCTTTCCCTCCACAGAGCCAATAGCTGGGCAAAGCCAGGAAAGACTCTGCGCTGATTTGCCTCGATACAGGATAAACGAAGGTGGTGCTGCTCCCAGGCAGAGAGCTCACGTGTTCGTCGTACAGAGAATGATGTTGTACTTCTGCCGCATGCACTCACAGGCCCCCCGAAATGATGAACGGCAGGCAGGATTTCTGTTGCTAGACCAAGGTCAGAGTGTTCAGTCCTACCCTGGAAAGTCACACTGTCAAACGGACACCAGCAGGAAAGCTCCTGTCCAGTTCTTAGCAAAACAAAGTTTTCCAAAGCATTACAAGGTCTTTTAAAATCTCATTTGCAGAAATGTCTCAATCTCACTGCAGAAAAATGTAAGATGCTTGCTTTTTCCATAGGCAATTGGGCCATTTTCAGGGTGGATTTTAGTAAACTGAAGATGGAGAAAATGACTAGCTAAGGCCTCGAGCTCAGACTTCTGCTGTCCTGTGAATCATGCCTTAAATTATAATATAATCTGGAAAACAAATACTGTTTTAAAGCTGTTGTCTGACATATGCACTTTTGTTTTTTTTCTTTTTTTCCCGAATATTACAGCTCCGCTTCCCACAGACAAGCTGCACGTGAATTTGTGTAGGTATTGGGGACCAGAAGCATTTTTCCAATGTGACATTTCTGAGTAAGTGGGTTTGTATTGGATTCTTGGAAGAAAGAAAAAAAAAAAAACAATGCTCTTTGTATTAAGCGTTGCACTTGCAACTGATATAAAAGGTCACAGGTAGCAACACTTGATGTTCAATGTACTACAAACCATCAAGTAAGGTTCTTTCAAGGATCATTGATTGACATATCTCTGCCCCAAGGCACACCTGGTACCAAAAATGAGTTTTACCCTTTTTCCTCAGCCTCTATTAAAAACAGAATTTGCATATTTCAGCCTGTACAGAATTACAGATTGTGGGTATTTGTTGCAGGGCAAAGCTGAAAGACATGCATGTGAAAGGGCAGTCTCGCACTAGTGTTAGCCCAGGAGATCTCCCTTGTCTTACAACAGCTTGACATTGCACAATGTGTGGCTTCAGTTACTGAACCGCTCGCGATCGAGGCCGTCTTCCAAAGTGCCGGCTCTCTTCAAAGGAATGTGGATAAACCAGATGGTACGGCAGTCCCAGAAAAGCAGCGCTTGTCAACTGGGACCAAAGAAAAAAAAAGAGAGCTTGACTCTCCTTAGATTGTGTGCCAACAGGAACAGGCTTTGAGATACGGCAAATATGCATAGTGCAAGCTGCCAACAGGAGTTTTGAAACCTTAGTTTTTATGAATGAATGCGGTTAATATAGATGAATGATTGGGATATACAAAAAAAAAAACTGCTTTCACAATCTAAATTTACAAAGATTTCACAGGACTGACAAACACTGGAACCACTGATGGGTATAATTAAAACATCACAGAAAATAAATTAAATGAAATTTAACATATTTGAAATGCAATACATTTTAAACCATTTTCACTATTAATACAAGCCATTGAAAACAAAATAATCAATAAACAGTGTTACAGCTAAAGGGAATGTAATGAAAGCAAATAGATCTAAATACAATTGAATGCAATAAAGTATGACATATAATTAAATAAATACAATTAATGTAACCTATTTTTGGTCTGGAAAACATGTGAAACGGGACTGTAAAATCTGTCAGTCTACATGATAAATTTACGACCTGCAGAAATGTTGAGATTTACGTGTAAATATGTTCTGAACATGATCACTATTGATGGACAAGCAGCTGTGTCCAGTACAACATTTCACCATCTGAAAGGACTTCAGTCAGCCTGTCAGACTTCAAGAATTTTGCCTGGGGCTAAAAATACAATGTAAAAACAGAACCTTGGGCTTTTGAGGAAGCAGTCTTTCTTCCATGGAAAAAAGTAGAACGAGAACTACAGTGATAAAACTGGTTAGGTCAACACGCAATGCTCGCTGGTAAATTATGCTATTATTTTTTACTGTGTCTACTTTTGCCATACAGATTGCGCATTGGCTTGAAGACCCACGAATCCCAAAACAGATTAAAATCCAAGGTGCTGATACTACTTTATAGAGAATATCAAAGGAGACAGAGATTAATGGAAGTTTGTAGATACCTATGCATTGGCGATAAAGGCTTTCAGAGAACTGACAAATTGCATCTTAACATTATTTGTAGAAAAGGTGTTCATTTAGCATTCCAGCTAGCTCATATCTAATCAGTTACACATTACCCTATTTTTTAGCTTCTGCTTTGCTAGATCATTTATTTTGATTTTATTACAAACCTGATTGCATGCATCCCTTACAAAATGAATGTCTCCGTTTTACATTAAAGTTAAAATGCCTTCTAAGGCGGATACTACCCCTATCTCTAAACAAAAAGACTAAATGCCCTGCGGGATTTAATAATGAAAAACTAAGCAGCTGGTGGTCTTCTTAGCTTTCCGATCCAGCTACAAGCACTGGATTTCATAATAAATAAAATAATAATAAAAACAAATTAAAAAAAAAAAGCACTGGATTTCACTCCCACCATGAATGTGCATGTGGTCCCTTGTCAGGCAACAAAACAATCGCTACACAAAGTATTAAACAAATATGTTTCTTATTTAGGAGACGCTGAAGCAGCAGCATGTTCTGCTGACCAGCTAACTAATTATGACCTACACTACTATTTATTTCATTTCTGATATATCAGAGGGGCGAGGAAACGATGCAGAAACAGCTAGCTCGCCCCTGTATACAGGGTTTCATGGGTAATGCTAATGCTAATCTATTTATATATTTTTCTTATATCTGTTTCATTAGCAGATATTTAAGGTATTACAATGTAACATTACATTCACTAATAGTAACATTGTATTATTTAAACATAGGACCGACGTTTTATATTTCTGTCACCAGTGTCCCAGGGTGTCCGATGCCATAAGCTATTCCTGCAGCTAGGTGAGAGGCGAGCAGAAAGCATTCAGTGCCATTGCTCTGGTACAAGGCCTCGCTCCTTCCTGTCCTGCTGTTAGCTTTTACTTCAGCTTGTCACGGCTCCTTTTTCAATGCCACTCCATGTCCCAGCTTATTGTACGGTCCTCAGGCTTTGTGCGCCGCGTAGCTCGCCCAGAATGGAAGGCTTTGCCCCCTCCGCATAAACAACCTGTCCGGCTTGCCATGTCATGTCCTTACATTTTCCATGGCAGCAGAATCTAAGGCAGCACTGTCGCACTGACTTCCCCTGACCGACAGATTCGGGCGGGATCTCGCCCTGCTTCCAGCACGGAAACGGCCTCAATTCGAGCTCTCGGTTATCTCATCAATTACTCCTCTGTAATGTGATTCTGAAGGGTGGCTCAGTGGGTAGCGCAGTTAGCTTGCGTCTCTGAGTCTGGGGTCTGATCCCCCTTTGTACTGTGTGTGTGTGGGTTTTTTGTGTTCCTCTGGGTGCTCCTGTTTCCTCCTGCAGTACAGAGGTACCTAATTACTTCCTACGGTGTAAACATTGCTGAGTGACTGATGTTGCCCTTTGCATTCATTACTCTTCCTTAAAATTTTCTTTTGTTTTCTTTAAAATGACCATCTCTGCTGATAAAAGCAGAGCTAAAACAGATATAATCGGAAGCGCCATATAAATGAAAACGCGTGTGCATTATCTACCCAGGCATAGACACCCACACCAGTTCTACCTTCAGCCTCCGTCAATAATCTCGTAGACAGTTTCAGTTCTAAAGTTCTAAACATTTTTGAAGCCCCCATGAAGGTCAGAGTTGTCTCTGGTAAGAAGAAAGCATCGCGGAGAATAGCCACACTGGTCAAAGCTCGAAAACAAGGGTGTAGAAAAGACGAAGCAAAAAAAAAAACAAGCTGCAGGTTTACTTTGATACCTATAAAGACAGACTTCACATCTATAACTTAGAACTAAAATGGGCAAGAAAAATGGGCAAGAGTTTTTTTTCTCTAAAATTATTAATAAAAAAAAAGCAATAATGCACACGCCTTATTTACTGTTGTTGACAAGCTGACAAAGTATTGCATCCTCCTGAACTGTTATCCACCAAATCATGCAATGACTTTGTGTATTTTTTCAAAGATAAAATCATGAGGACAAGACAAACAGTTTGTAATTCCATCTTGGGCAAAATGTCGATGTCATCCCTGCCTTTGTCTAAGACTGCTTTAGTAAACTCACATTTTCAACTTTAGGTCATGCAACCTTCACAGAAACTGGTAAACACCTCAGGTCTACTACCTGCTGCCTTGTAGCTCTGCCTACAAGGTTCTTTAAAGATGTTTTTAATTGTATAGCATCAGATGTGCTACAAATAGTGAATAGTTCTCTTCAGTCAGGCCTTTTTCCAAGGGCCCTGAAGACTGTAGTTATCAAACCTCTTTTTAAAAAGCCCAACCTAGATGCCTCAGTAATAAGTAACTATAGGCCCATACCAAATCTACCTTTTTTAGGAAATCCAATTGCAAAGAACTTAGTTCTTTTATGGTGCCAAACAGTTACTTTTCAGTCTGGATTTCAACCACTGCACAGCACTGAGACTGCCCTTGTTAAGGTCTTAAATGACATTCATCTAACCGGTGAAGTCAAAAAATTCAGTTTTGGAATTACTGGATCTCCGTGCTGTGTTCGACGCAGTTGACAGCACGAATTAAAAGAACAAGATACAGAAAAGCTTGTTCATGCATTTATTCTTAGCAGGCTAGACTATTGTAATGATGTCTTCGCCGATCTTGGCAAAAAATCGATCAGACAGCTGCAGCTCATTCACAGTGTTCCCGCCAGCATCCTCACTGACACCAAGAAAGCAGAGCATGTCACACTGGTGCATAAATCACTGCTGTGGCTTCCTGTACACAGGGTTGATTTTAAAATTATTATTACGTACAGTATGTACAAAGCACTAAATGGCCATTTACGTGAATATTATGAAGCATCCAGATCCATGACGTTATCTGGGAGAGGTTTACTAAGTGTTCCCAGAATCAAATTTGCAGCAGCTTTCCAATAAATTAAATCAGTTTAATCATACACTGTCACTAAAATGTAACTTCTTTTCTGTGGATTATTTGTTTGTTTGTTTGACTTTAAGGCTGTTTTGTCCTTTAAACACTATATTAATGTATTGTATTTAAATGTATCTTAATGCCTTTGTAAAGCACTTTGAATTGCCTGTATTCTGAATTGTGCTGTATAAATGAACATGCTTTGCCTTGTTGTGATCATGTGTATGTACTGACATCCTGTCCAGGCTGTACCCCAACCCTATGTAGCCTGGGATAAGCTCTAGACCCCCCCATGTATCCCTGATAAGGATGAGCATTTGGAAGATGGAGGGAACCTTATTATGAAAGTTAAAAATCCTTGGTTTATCTGGAAATAGTATAATCTCTTGAAATGTACAACCATTGCTGTATTAGTTAATAATATATTTTAGAGCACTTACTGAAAAAAAAAAAAAAAAAACATACAAATATACCAAATCTAGCAATAAATTCATGTTGATTTAAACTAACTGAATTAAGCAAAATATTATCTCACAATTGGCCGTAGCACATGCAGATGCAATAAAAAATAAGAATAGGGAAGACACAATTATCATTCAAAGAAACTTGGAAAATATCATTGTTCACCTTGACAAAACAATATCATTTGTTCGGGGTCTTGTCAAATATTCATCCCTGGGTCAAATTTATACACAACAGCAAAACAGTTCACTTTCAAATTTGTTGTATTTACTCATTTGTACAACTAAACAACAGCCTTATCACCCTGGGTATATGTCACTAAGTATTTTGTTTTAAAGGAAAAGTAAATTCCATAAGTATTGTATATAAGCATGTAGTTTTGTTGAACATCTGTACAGGAACATAAACCTGACAGCAAAGTTCCTTTCTGACATCCCTTATATAATCCCTGAAAAAGAAACAAAATGTTTCTTTGTATAAAAATCCCCATGTTTTATTCTTTAAAATGTCATAAGGATTGATTTTATAGCAGCATTTCAATTTTAATCAGTGGTGTAGAACTAGTTGTTAAAATGCATTGCCTTGCGGCTATAACGAAATTGGACAAGTGCCGAGAAATTGTGTGTGTGCAGGAAACAAGTGTTAGGTGAGTGTTTACTTCATGTCTTTAAATTGCATTTTCTTCCTTTTTAATTTCTGGTCTGTTGAGACAGGAAGGACATTTTTTTTTCCCACGGTTTTTCTCCCTACCATTAACCTCGCCTCTCAGAATCTTGCCAGATGCAAATGTCATGACCTGATACAGTTGCCCGAGGGGAGATTTGACAGTGCTGTCTCAATCTAAATTAAAATACAATTCGAGCAGAGCTCTGTGGCAAGCGAGTGCTCTTGACACTTGCAATTACAAAAACCAGCAAGAACATGATTGCAGAACAGCCTGGAAATGATGGGTGATAGGAAGTACACACTTTTAGAATTATACATTTATAATTTTACAACTCAATATAGCTTTATGCCTTTGGCCATGATGATTTGGGAAAGGAATGTCCAGCTCCTGGGCACGTTGCAGATTTGGCTGTTACTCCAAGTATTTACGCATTCAAATGTAAAATAAATGCAGCTTGTGCTCTGATAATAATACTAATAATGATGATAAAGACAAACACAATTTTATTCAGTTTTACAATGGATTTACAAATGGAAGTTGTACACATACCTACTTATCACCATACAAATGAGAATTTATTTATTTACATGCTGTAATAAATATCAAGGATTTTGTGCAAATCATTGTGCAAGTGGGTTATGCAAGTACAATAAGATACAGTAGCAACTTCTGTAACATTTTGCATAAATTCATGCATAAATGATTACATATTTGTTTACATATTTGTTTATACATATGATTACATATTTGTTTATAATGCGACAATCAAACAATATTAAATATTCATGAGTGTATTCCACTCAGTTATCAATAAATGGTATTGTCTTTAACTTCAGTCTTTGGAAAGTATATATACACGGTGTATAATGCACACTCACGGTAGGGTAGTTTGTCTGTTACACAGACGTATACCAATTCGGGGCCGATGTTGGTTAAGCACCTTGTACACATATACATCACTTTGTACACCTTATCCCACCAACATGTTGGCTAGCAGTCTCAGAGGGAGGCTGTAGTCATTCACACCATCAGTGCAAACATCTCTTCTCTATGATCCCTTTTGCAGTAGAGGGCACCCACCAGTGGGAACAGGTCCGTCAGAGGGCTCACACTCATGCACCCTGGGCAATAATGCCAGTTCACCTCACAGCATGGGTGAATGTACTCTGTGCAGGATTCAAACCCCCAGCCCAGCAGGCCTGCAGATACAGCTGTAGCTGCTAAGCCACTCTGCCACATAGAGGGGATTCCTAACATATCACCAGGAGCATGTAATTTTCTAAAAGTCTACCACATTGTTTGTGTACAAAAAAGAAATAATTACAGGAATACGGTGTGTAAGCTTTATGCAGACATTGTCTTAAATATATTTTTTGACATGTTTTTATTTTTGTAAAAAAATACCAAAGACAAAAAAGATTGGCCAATGATCTATGTATCACTATTAACCTTGTGAAGTTATTTTCCTCGTTATGTCCTGACTGCCTTGCAGGCAAAATTAAACATTCTCCATTCAAGCCAAACTAAGGCAGCCATAGCATAACATGCAGGGAGGATAATAAAGATCGCTAAACTATGGGTATACTGTAAGTACATATGAATATTGTCTTGAGACATATACAGATAGGAGCAAATCTTGATGTCAAAATGCAGGGTTGGCCATTTACGCAGCATCCCAGGAGCAATTTTTTGTTCCAACAGTAATAAAATTACACTACCAACCATGAGATGTGAACCTATGACCATCCGGATGTGGGCATAGATCCACTCACCACCTGCAAACCTTTCCCAGACCTCATAACAAGACTTTCCTATTGCAATCATTCGTGTTAATTTTTTGCAAGTCTAAAATCTTGGTTTGTTATATAAATATGGAGCACAAATGAATAATTGACTTTTTACTATGGCAATTAATCGCTTATGAAAACCATGTTCACTATGAGCCAGCACGTCTGATGGAAACATCCAGTGAAATGCATGATGTTAACAGCACTGTCGGTGCTGGGTGATATAACTTAATGAACATTGCATTCCTTCGTGAAAATTAACAGTTCCAAGAAAACAATGATATACATTCCACTGGTCATTGATTTTATTCAAGATATTGTAATACTCTGTCTTGTTTTTATTGTTAAAATTTAAAGTAATCCAAGACTAAGATTAACTGTAGATAACCCTACTAAGTTAACTTTAACTTGAAGAATATTCACTGCAGGTCCTAAGTCCCCTGCTATTTTCTGTTACTGATACCTTTACCAGAGGTGGAGATTTCAGGTCCAGAGAGTACAAATCCAGACGAAGATATTGTTTCAACCAACCAGCCAAGTGCTGTGTGACTGTGACTCTTTATACTCAACTGATTTATTGAAAGAAAATCTTGGTCTGAATTTGTACTCTCTGGACCTGAAATCTCCACCTCGGACCTTTACCTGGGACGGAGTGTAAGTTTCTTGCTAGAAGCTGTTGAAAATGCAGGCAACCCCATCTAAGAAAGGTAAAATAGAGACTCAAACGACCATGGTGAAAAATTTTCTGTATGCCAAGACGGCCAACATCACTGGCAATTTATAGTGCCGACTAACATAAACACAATTTTTCTCTGACTTATTTCTGCTGGCACTAATGATACCAAGATGAAGCAGTTGGAGAACATGAAGATGAATTTTCTGGTTTCTAATCATACTCTTATCCCTAAAGCTCCAGCTCTCGGTCCAGTTTCCCTTGTTCGCATGCAGCCATTTCCCCTGCCTCCGTAGCCACCTGCCTCTCCCTCCGAAATACGCTGCCTCGATATGTTTGACCTGCTGGAGCTTCTTTCTGACACTCACCCTGGTGTCTCGCATCGTTGCTTTTCTGTTCCACCCCACGGAGGTCTGGAAATAGGACAGGCCTCATCCTGGCAAAGCTACTTCCTCTCTCTGAGGGAGTCTTTCCTTCCACTGTAACTTCAGGCTTATTCTTTACACTCTCAATTTGTACAAACTTTTACCCTTTTTTTCTGTGAGTGTAGGGGCCTTGGGCCCAGTGATCTGTGGCAATGCTCCTTGTTAACAGTACTGCATATCCATTAGGGCTGGGTATCGATTCAGATGTTCCGATTCGATTAGATTTCGATTTTCAAGTTCTTAATTCGATTCGATTTCGATTCTTGATTTGACAATATGAATGAATATAGATTTAATA
>JAODLC010000140.1:4088699-4130783 GCA_026781145.1 Hippopotamyrus pictus | reverse complement strand
ACCATAAGACGCAGTGACTTTTTCTCCCCACTTTTGGGGGAGAGAAAGTGCGTCTTATGGTCCGAAAAATACGGTAAGTACTGGGCATCGATATTTTATCTGTGCTAATAATCTGCTTAACAGATTGTGGTCGTAAATAAATGTCCATATAGTACCGAAAAGCTGGCGTCCAGCCGAATGTTTTGCCCGTTATCTGAAGCCCTGGTGATTATTGTGCATACACGATAAAATATTGATATGATACCACCCAGCCCTAGTGGTCAACCAGTCAGCAAGTTTATCATTATAAAGCTTACCTGAGTTTTTTGTGGTTATATGAATAGTGCCTAGTCAGGAGTAGGGACTAAACCAAAGGTTCTGGCGCTACCTCCAGGGAACTTCAACCAGACAGAGTTCCTGCAGTGGGAAGGTGACATAAAAGGTTCCTGAAAAGTCCTGGTTCCTGAAAAGTCCTGGTTTTAAAAAAAGTGTTGTTTTGGTGGTAAACTGCCTTTGGGTTTATTCAAAAAGTGTTAAAAAGAGGTCATATTTAAGCTGAAGGTTTTATCGGGGAGTCTTCCTAGAAAGGAAGTATGATTTCATCTTAGGTCTTTGTGTGGCAGGCCAGTAACCAGTGCTGTATACACTGTAATTGGTAAACAAATGTGAAATGGTTGCTGTATGCTTTCAGACAGTGAGTTCACTGACACCAAAATCTGTTTTTTTCATTATTGCTTAATATGTAAATATTTATGAAAGCTATGCAAACAGCTGCATCTTAATACATTCATGCATAATTAAATCATTGCTATCTTGCTCATCTGCTGCTTGATGGCTGAAATAATAAATTGTGTTCGAAAATTGCATAAATGCATAATGTGTATTTCCCTCAACAAAGTAATTAAAAAATACATAAAAGTAATATTTGACATTAATTTAGCAGAGGATTCTGTCTAAAGGAATGTACAAGAGATCAGGGTCAGCCTGTTGCTGGACCAGTTGGGATTGTTCAAGGGCTCAACGGTTAATTGTCTGTCAGCTATAGGATTCGAACCAGCAACAGTCTTAACCTCCCACCTCCCAAATCTGACTGCCAACTTTTGATTTTAAGCTGTAGTGGGTTAAGCCCCCCCCCTAGTCTTTTGGAATGGATTCAGCATGAGCCACTTCTTGGATTCTGTGGAGCTGTGACATCCTTTATCATCCTCCCATTCTAGATTGGTGCTTGGATGTCCTCTCCTGGTACCGGTGCTCTGTTAGAGTGGCTGTTTTCCTTTGCCCCTGTAGCAGAGGGATTGTGCCTCTCATTTCAGGCCTGCCTTTGGCTGTATATCAGCCTTCATTCTCTTGGTGTTTTCAACACCAGTCTGCTTGTGAATCTCTCTCTCTCTCTACTCACTCTGCTCTCTACTGCCTGTGTTGGCTGTTCCTCTCTTGCCAGAGTGGGACGCTTCCTGCTTTAATGAGAACAGACGACTCCCTCTTGGCCTTCTGTTTAGGATTTATAAGCGCCCTCTTTTTACTGATACACCCTGGATCCCCTCACTCAGCAGCATTTACCTCTTGACTGGGCTTAGTTGTGTGTTTCTGATTTGTTTTGTATCCCCCTCCCTCTGTCTGTGTGTGTGTCTCTCTCTCACACACACCACACTCAAAAACAAGCTTTACATTACCATTTTGATGTCCATCACTTGTGTCACTTGCTGGCGATATTCACCCCACAATTTGCAGGTTGCTCTATTTAATTTGGTTATCACTTTGCTGATATTGGCTACTGCTTTATGGCAAGTTGTTTACTTCTAAGTGTACTTCTTGATAAGCATGTCAGGAAGATAAATAGTAGTTAACTGTTACACAAGTAGCAATTAAATCGATATGGGTCACACGGTCAGTGTGAGGTTAACTATGTGATAAGGAAGGGAAATAGTATGTTATTGACGTGAATATAAGAACTGAGACTCATTCCTCAATAAAGGATAAGTATGCAAATGTTTTGGTATTTGCAGACTAATGCAACAGATTGTGCTACTATGTAATGTTAAAGCATTTGAATTTATTTAATGTTCTTGAAATCACTAATGTGAGCTGGTTGTCAGCACAAGAATGTGCAGCGTAAGCACATTGAACCCTAACCTCCACCCCACAGACTGGAAAAGTATGGAATTTTAAAAAGTGTGTGTGAACTCTTTGTATTAGAATAAGTGGTGAACATGTAGTTTTCACTCTCACATTGTATTTTTAAAGCTGTGTGTGTGGGAGAGATGTTAAGTTAGAACAGGATGATGTTAAAATACAGAACCGTTGGCCCGAAAGGTCAGTGGCAGATTCCCAGTCCCAGCTGTCCAGCAGTAATATACAGAAATAACTCTTTGCATGATAGTTGTTCCCCAAGTGAAAATCTATAGCATTGTTACCCAGTCCGGTCCTCAGGGACCCACAGCCAGACCGTGTTTTTGTTCTCTCAGTTTTGAATTCCAGTAAGCTGGTTGCAGGGAGTAAAAACATGGACTGTCTGTGGGGAAGATTGGAGTAGGAAACAGTACTCCACAGAAATTATTGAAATGATGTGGCACACATTTCCATATGAGCAGCTTCTGTCTGATTGGTTTCGCTCCTCCTCTACTTCCCTGTCATGCTCAGTTGCTGCAGTGGAATGCAGAAGTGGCAGAAAGGTATGAGCAAAGTATAAAACACACAGGCAAACTCAGTGAAACCTCCCGGCAAAGCCAAAGCCCGGTGTCTGGCTGTTCTCTGCCAAATTCCAGTTCTCGGAAGAAGGTGACCACGTCAGCCAGGCTCCGATACCGGATCTTGTTTGGCTTGGCAAAGCATTCATGGTCACTTCTGTCAAGACTCCGGCAATCAGGTCTTTGTGATGGGCACCTCTTGCCATCTTGAAACTATCTCGTGTGAGACCGGTGTTGGTCTGTCCCTTGATTGGGACCCACTGATCCAGTGAGGTGTGCCAGTGAAGCCTATCACAGGATGAGTAGGGGCAGCCTTGGTGGGGCGCTGCCTCATCTCACTGCTGTGCATGCATAGTGAAGAGTGACTAAATTGCCCATAGGGTGTGTGTGCCCTGGACTGTAGCCCATACCTCACTGCCGTGTGCCTGTGCTCACCATAAATCTAAGAAGGTTGGACGGTTAAGGCCGTCAATAAGAATCTTTGATTGTTTTCAGCCTGTTTGATTTGTGGATAGTTTTACCCGTACTAATCTACTGAGATAACCCTGACCTGTGTGATGGATTTCACTTTGTGTGATTGGTAAACATTTCACCAGGCCAGGACTGCCAATCGAATTTTGCATTTCTAAAGCTTTAGAAAGACAACTGTGAGTTATCTGGTGCATACACTGTAAAAATCCTGGTGGCCAGGTGGCTGTATGCCTTGTTTCTGGTTTAGTGGTTTTTTTGCTTTACTGTTTTTGAATTTTTTTCTAGTAATTCATGTCCTTCGCATATATAAATATGAAATTTAATGTTGAATGCTGAAAATAAAGGATGTAATTTATGATCTCGAGGAGCATGGGGTCTGGAATTCCTTGTGGGTCAATAATCATTCCTGCAATCCCACAATTTATAATTCTGGAAATTCCTATAAACATGTAATCTAATCTAATTTATACCCCTTATCTAGATATGGATTTATAAGCAAATGTGCACAGCTGAAATCTTGTCAGTACTGTAAGCTGTGCTTCCTCATGAGACTAGTAACATGGGTTTTACTTGCAGTATTCCTGCAGTACAATCTTGGTTGCTAAATGGTCAGATTGGTGCATGAGAGTCAACAGGTGGTAGCAGGCAGCTTTTCTCACGCAAATTTCAATTAAGTTCAGCTGAAAGAGCACAGAAACATGGTCCGCTGGCTAAAGCGCAGATCTGAATCATCTGAAGTTGAACACTCAATGAAGTGGGCACCTGATCCCAGACCAAGTAATGGCCGTTCTCATTGTTAAAGCTAAGGCTTTGGAATGCAACGACGATTCAGGGTCACTGACTTAAAATGAACCTTTGGGTTGAAATAAATGATAGCAAAGTGGGCGGGTTACTTGGCGGTGTGTATGACGGTGCGTGATTTGCAAGCTGCAAAACGTCAACATTAATCCAGCACTCAGCGTTGTGTTTTGTATGCAGCAGCATTGAAAAGACACTGAGAGGCAAAATATCTGTTATGACCTAAGCAGTTGAAGTTATGTTGGGTTGAGGAGACAACGAAAGGGGCCAGTGGAAACTTAATTAGCTCATTAAAAAGCTTAGATAGACAAGTTTCATTTTAACCGAGCAGTTATCAGTTGGAAAGAGGAGGAGGATTGAGTGGAATATGGAGATTAAGCACAGTAACGGCTAGTTCATACTTCACCTGGAAGTAAGCGCGCCTTAGTGCCAAACCAGCTACAATCCTGAATGTTCGTACTTGTAGTGTCAACGCGCCAGGCGGCCACGTACTTTGAGGTCAGGCGCGGGGGTAGTGCTGTAGAGCAAAGGTGCTTTTAAAATGTTTGTGGTATGCATGAAATAGGAATAAGTAAGAATTTTACTAAAACTAACTGTGCACTACATGGTTATTGCTAATGAAAACATTTCCATTAACAAAATAAGATTTAAAAATTACAACTAAACAAGAAGTAGAAATATTGCTGCCAAAATCAACTGAAATAAAATCAAATCAAATATCATACTTTCCATTACTGTTTTTATATACTATTTAGCTAAAGTAGTGCTTTGTTACTCAAACTCATCTAGGAGTGAATTAAATGGCAAACATGAAAATGGTTGCCGTGTAGCACGTGAGCGGCGCTCATGCAGAAGCAGTGGGGGTACTGGATATGTAATGGATAATCTTGAAAAGGAATAATCATTAAAACTGCAAAGCTTGCCAACTTTTTTTTTTCTTTTCTATGACAGAATAAAACTGTTTTAGCAAAACTTAATTGAAGGTATGAAAGCCTGACCTAGTCTAGCTGACTAGCGGTGTAAGAATTGCATGTGCATAAAATCTGATGTTGGTAATTTTGCACGTCATCTAGCCCTATAATATACTACAGTCATTTTTTTTTATTTAGTACAAAATACTCCACCTCACGTTATGATGTCATTTAGTGCCAGTACCAGTTTTTACACCAGTGGAAAACCAACACCATGAACTTCTGTACTTATTGGTACTTTCTTGACTGGGGTACATAAAATTTGACTTTGAACTTCAGTAAGATTTCCTGATGTTGATTGGGAGAAATCAAGGAAAGTCCTGAACAAAAGAACAGGCTTGTATTTGATCTAAGCAGATATCTGGGTCAGAATAACTAATTTTTGACTGTGACATAAGTAGGATTCCCCTTGTTTCCAAGAATGAATTTTAGGTACTGATGCAGTATTTTTAAAGTGGGGGGACACCCCTCAGTTCTTAGTCCCCCACCCCCCCCCCCCCCCGGCCATTAATTATTGATGGGAAATTAACAGATGTGCTGTTAGTTGGTGCCTGGTTTGTCAATGGTGCCATTGGGAGGGAAAAAGAATCTGCACGCTTTATAAAACATGATCATTTACTGTATGACAAACAAGCAGTAATATTACTGCTGAGGCTAAGTTTAAACTGGAAAAAAAATTGAAATTACTGCCATTTAAGCTTTTGGAAATGTAAATAGTTTGAAATGGAGTTAACGATATCAGCCTTTGGACATGAATTCAGCCTGCAGATTTTTCTCTTTGGGGCTTTAAGGTGTAATTCCGGATGATTCTCGCTCTGTAATTAGATGCTCCCTCCAGCGTCCCTCCTCTGCCAAGGTGTCGGTCCTTCTCATTGGTTCTGCCTCATCCCCATGGAAGTCACGTGAGCCCCCCTTCGGCTGCGTTTTGGGGCAGCGAAACTGTACTTGCAGACCTTTCTGGCGTTTTCAGTTCACCATAAGGGCGTGATGCACTTGCAGACGGCTGCAAATGACTGCTGGCTCTAGCCGTGCGGCTTTCGCTCTTCCTGAGCCCTCAGCTTTTACCAGGAATGCTGCTCACCTAGTTCAGGCCTTACGCTTTTTTTCCTTTTAAAGAATTTCATGGACGTTAGGTTTGGCAGACTGTTGCCAAGCCTTTGTGAATCATAACACTCAATAGACATAATTGGACCGTGAATGCACATGACATATACTCACATTTTACTAATATGTTTTGTTTATAACATATTCATTTTGAAGATTTGCACCTCTGCTTTTTGGGACAGTCGGTACATGTGTGTTTTTGTGTCAGTGATTAGTGAATGTATGTGTGACATTTTAAAATGGGGAACTAGCCATTTTAACCGAACCAGTTCAGTGTTTTTCTTTGTTCCTCCCCAGCAAACGTTAGCATTGTGGTAAGTTTAACTGTATTAAATGTGAGGATAAATGCTGCTTTGTACTGCTGACTCACTCCTACTTTGGGTCCCATGTTTGTAGCTCATCATAAAGATATTTGCAGCTGCATTTATACACAACACAAAAAAAAATCTTTTAAAAGTTAAGGAATTGCGCAAGTCAGGGTGCTTTTATATGATTAATCACTTCTTGGCATTATACCTCTTGAAATGTGTTTTGGATTTATAGCATTATGTCTCACTGTAACCATGAATAAGGATTGTGAACTGGTTAGTGAGACATCCCAATTAATTAAACTCTTTTAAAAAACTTCTGATGGAAAAAATACTGTGTGTGTGTGTGATATAATATATATATGTGTGTATGTATATATAGGTATGTATATGTGGGTATGTATGTGTCTGCACATATGTGTGTGTTTACATTAAAGTTACTTATGAAATTTCGATACGATGCAGAAGAATGTTATGCTATGCAATTCATTATGGTACAGATACAGTTTAGAGAGATGGAGTCATTCTATATAAAATTATTGGTCAAAAATTATTGGTTACATTTGTAAAAAGGGTATCTACTAATTATGAAATTGTATTTTACCATTGCAATGATATTAGAAATGTTTCCCAAGTTCACACCACATTGTATCTAGTGCACAGTTTAAAAAAAAAAAAAATGGCCAATAGCATTATGAACTACAGGTGCACTGATGTGAATCTTACCATCACTTATTTGTTTTTGTCATCTACACATTTGTATGAATGATGCCAGTTCAAAATATATCAGGCCAGTTGCAGCATATGCATTGTGCTGCAACAAATTCAGAAAATCAGTAGAATTTGTTTTAAAATATTTGGGGGAGAGGTAAGTCATCAGCCTGGCTATGTATTGTTCAGAAAGGCCTCACCCTTTTGGAACAATGGATAATATAAAAAAAAAATGTGTAAGTGTGCAACATGATCATTGAGGTTTGACATTACGTCAAACACATGCCTCAGGTTTCCTAATCCTTTGTCCTATTGCTACAGCTTAAAGGCATGATGAGAATGCCCTTTGTTGACTGAGACGTCACTGTTGCATTCACGCTTTTGTGGAAAGATGAGCTCTTTGCTTCTTATGACAGTAGACGGTGCGTCTTGTCGAGAGAGCTTTAGTCTCTGTGTTAGCAAGGAGATCCCAGACAGATTTCTCTCAGGCATTGTTGAAATGATCAACTCACAGAGCATACGTTAATCACATCCACAGTTGTAGGCAACAGATTTACTAAGAATTGCACTGGAAAAAAAATCCTGGTTTAATTTGAATGTTTGCCGATTTATGGGGAATATCCTCTGGGTGTCACGGTTTTACTTTTGATCTCAGTTGTCACCCATTTTGAGTTTACTACTTGATAACTCATTTTTCCTCTTTTTTTTAATTCAGTATTTGCATATTTTTTCAGCTGTTAGTGGTGCTACAATGTGGATTTTTTTTCTCCATTATCTTGATTTTTTTAACACATTGACCAATATCAATAGGGTAACTTATACTGGATCTCTTGGCTTTGGCTTTGGAGTAATATCAGTTGGGTTTTGGACTTTGTAGTACCTTAATTTGGGAAGTTTTATGGTGTTTCATTGAAGGCCTGATCTTTCTCCAATTTACAGATGAAATGTTGTATAAGTCTTCAGTGTGAGAATGCAGGTAATATGTGCTTCATATGTAGCATACCACCTTTCAGTTTTACAGCACTGATCTGGTCGACACAGCATGAGCTCTGAGTGTTTCAAGTCTGTTTTAGATGTTCCCTTATTTATATATCACAGTATAGTACAAGGTCCACTTTTTGTCTTAATTGCTGTGTCATCTTTTTGCCCTCAAAGTGTGCCCTGTGTAAAAATGTCTTTAAACAATTTGGTCTAACTGTGATGTTCGGGGAAGGGAAGCTAAGTAATCACCAGGACTTAGTAGTGAAAACAAGGATATGGTGGTTTATCCACTCAATGCGCAGGTTTTGTTTAAACATGATGTTGATTCGATTAGCAATATGCAGATTAGAAGAATACAGGTCTTTTGTCAGCTGATTAATTTGACATGCAGTTCCACCTCGACCTGGAACAAAAATGTCCTGATATGAGCTTTCTTGGAAAGTAGTTAATGTTCAAGGTGCATGTCTTTTCCCACCCCTAATGCATTTTTTTTGGCGTTGTAGACCTGCGTGTCCAGCGAGCAGGTCCTATAACCAATATGGTGTCTGCTGTTCAGTCTGTACGCTTGTGGAAAGTGTGAATCCTTCCACTTCATACAGTGCATTTGTTCCAAGCTGGATGTCTCCTCTGGGGTCATTGAACTCAAATATTTAAAGCAACAAAATCCCTTCCTGCACGCCACTTATAGAACTCAAGAGTTGAGTAGAAGCAATCAGCCAAGGACTCGGACTCTCAGTGCTGCTGTTACATAACAGTGTGTGCTGGAGATTTATATCTGTGTGTTACTGGCCCAGTGCTCACTGTGATGTTTGTGTACGATTGCATAGCACATTACAGGAGCAGTATGTGTTTTGGGGAATGCGTCAAACCCTTGCCTGTGAGGAACTGAGGGTAAGTGTGTGTGTGTGTGTAGGGCTATGTGATATATATTGGATGATGAAATAAAAGCATCTATTTCATTATGCTCTATCATTTATTTCATGCTGTTGCAGAATATTTCGTTTACAGCAACATTTATTGATCATGCCATTGAATATTCAGAATATTTCAGAACAGATCCGCATATCCCCACATACGCCATCAAGCGAGGATACCAGGGAGGTATACCCAAAATTATGTTCAGGTTTAAACGTTAACCATGACATAGTGATAGTCAGCTTTTTATTCAGTTTCCCGGCTGTAATATCTTTCAGCAAAAGCAAGCCACACCCCTTGGTTCTCCAGATTTCTTCATGGGGCGAATTTTAATTGTTTAAATTTTTACATGTGCTCTGCACGTTCAATAGCCCACCTGTCTCATTTACAGTATGTCACGATGAATGGAAACAGTACAATTATTTATATAGACGTATAAAAACACACATATAAAAGTTACATGGGGTTCATTGTCCTCCATAGTTTAATGCTTAAAGCACACTTAACTGTACAAACCACAAATGCATCACTATCCACAAATATGTATTTTTATTTGTGCTGTGTAAAATCATATCCACAAAAATGCGGAGCAATTTGTACATGTGAAAAGGGTTTTGCGCATTTGTGGATCACACATTTGTGACTTTGCTTCTTTTTATTTGCGGATTTTTGTCTAATTCGTACAGCAACTGATCCTTAAAAAAAAAAAAATAAAAATTAAAAATCCGCGAATATGAGGTGCAGTCGTGATGTATATGTCCTATCAGGGTATGAGATGACTTGTATCGGGATATGAGATTTTGGTCATATCACACAGCCCAATATGTGTATATCCTCCTGAGACCCAAGGAAAAAAGTGTTCTTCAATTTTAGGTTATTTGTCTTTGGAGGAAATAAGACATCTTACAATTTAGATTTTTTTCAAATTTATTTTTATTTTTAATTTCACAGCATGTCCTCTTTAGTGTACAACAGGAATAAATATATTTCCTTACATCAGTTAAAAGATAGATGCAAAAACAGAATGTCCACTATAATGGACATAAATGAATGGGTGGGGTCTCAGGAAGATATAGATAGTTCCTGTGTCATGGATCTAACAGGGCACCAGCCCAATGCAGGGCACACAGTCATTCGCACATAGTCTATTTAAATGTTTCCAGTTTACTTAAGTTGCATTTTTTGGACAGTGGGAGGAAACTGGAAGAACCAAGCGTAAACCCACACACTGAACGTGCAAATTCTACATGCACAAAGCGGTCGTGTGCGGCAACAGCATTACCCACTGTGCCATCGTCAGTGCTAGGCATGCACGGTTCGCAATGTTAATATCAACACTGCATGTTCTTCCTGTGCAATTGTCACATTGAAAAGACCACTTGGTTGAGCTGGGTTAAGACCGTCAACAAGTTGCACTACAACATCTTTACTGTCGAAGGAAACTAAAATTTGGCAAGCTTCGCAATCTTAATGATGGTTCCGTTTCAATATTTAGTTTGTGTCAAAAAAAATTAAATTTCCCGCTCCTGGTTTTGCATGATCTCTGAGCGCGTGCTCTCAGCCAGTTGTGCATTCTTGTCCTTGCTGCTTGACTCACTGTGTGGCATATTTCTGACAGAGTGAATGTGATGTCCTCACAATTTACTGCAGCACCAGTATATTTGATAGACTATACTAAATTTCTACTTGGCTACAGTTAATTTTCAACCCCTCACAAAAACTATATCACAAAAACTTTAAACGTTTTAAAATGTCTAGTCTCCAATATCATTCGACCTTACTCAAATCGCGCAGTATGTTCACAAAAAAAATTATCACGCACCATATTGTATAGATGATATAGAAAGTAAGTTAAATTATGCTAAATAACGTAAATGAAAGTTAACAACAAAGACCGGCTAGGCTAGTTCAAGAGGCTGATCAGCATTTGTCTGTGGCTAACTTGTGGTGAGCTTGTCAAACCTGAATGCTGCCTTTTAAGATGCAGTTGCATTGCAGCTGTACTGTCGTGATATTTAAGTACTACTTTGCAGTACTGACTGACTGCATTTTCATTCACTTTTTATGTGAAGTGCTTCCACACAACTGGGGCTTCGGCTCTTCATCTGGACCCTCATCTGTTATGTACCGTCTTTCTTCCACCATATTGCTAAGTAATCAGCCATTTTAGTCGATGTGTTTTTTTTCTTTTTGTAATTGAGTTTAATCAAGTAGTCATGGCAGCTCTTAAAAACATGAATTTGGTCTTTTGCTGCTGTAACATGGTTGGTGTTCGGATTTGCTGCCGTTTGGCAATAAGAGCATTAGTGAGGTGGGATACTTGGTCGTTTAGGCCTGGCCTGCTGTCAGCTTTGCAGTTCATCCCACAGGTGTTCCGTTGACTTGAAGTCAGTGTCTCCACAGGCAAGTCGATTTCTTCCGTCAGCATCTCAGTAAACCACTTCTGACCAGACTTTGCTTTTTGTGCTGAAACAGGAAAGGCCCCTAACCACACTGATACCACAAATTTGGAAGCTCTCACTTGTCAAGAATGTCATTCTATGCTGTAGCATTGCAGGTTCCCTTAAAGGCTGCAGCACAAACCACGAACAGCCCTAGATCGTTCCTCCTCCTCCAAAGTTATCTGCTTGTCAGATTACCATTTTGCAAAGCAAGAGTCATCTCTGCGTGTGTTTCCACTGCTCCAAAATTCAGTGGTGGCGAGCTTTATACCACTCTAACCAAAGCTTGGCATTGCGTGGTGATTTTTAGGCTTGCGTCTTGGGGACCCATGTTGAGCTCTAGACGAATAGTGTTTGCACTGATGTTGCTTACAGAGACAGGCTGGAACTCCACAGTAAGTGTTCCAGCTGAGGATGCGATTTCTACGCACTGTTTATGGCCCCTTTCTGTGAGTTTGTGTGACTTCCCACTGCACAGTTGAACTACTGCTCGTATACAGTTTCACTTCACAGTCGCTTCATTTCCGGCTGACTAGGGCAGCTGTAGCAGGGCCGAAATTTGACTAACTTGTGAGAAAGACGGCATTCCATAATGGTGCCTCATTGAAAGTCATTGAGTCTTTCACTGTGACCTATTGTATTTCATTGTTAGGTGCTGGTGCGTGCATGTCAGTGTGTGTAAGCAATTGGCTGACTTTAATTAGCCGATTCCTCTAATTTAAAAAGGGTCTAATTTGGTTATGCAGTGTAGGTATTGCCGTAATGCTTGGGTGTTGGCCGTCAGTGTTTTTTTAAATTATTTTTATTTATTTTTTTCCTCTCCCGGGTTTTGGTTTTAAAATTTACAGATCAATCAACAGGCTTGATAGGCGATGTAGAGGTAATGGTTTATGCATAGACCTGGTCAATAATTAATGTGTGTCAGGTTTCGCAGATACAGTTTTTGGCAGTTAATTGTAATGGGCAGAATCTGCTGAACTACTTTTCACATAAGTGTCATCCGAAAATGTCTCATGCCTGGCTTACTTATTTGTCTGATCTTGTTTAAAACATTATCTAGATAAGCCATAGGGAAACCGATGGAGGGATACATGGACATATGACAGGACATCCAAAAAAATATGAATATTAAAATAAATCAAAATTCTTACAACAGTATGTTCCAGCTCTGGTTTTAGAACAGTATATTTTATTTCATTATCTCCGACATCCAGTTCTGTCAGGTAAATAGACCTTTAGAAGGGATATCAATATCTTATACCCAATCTGAGGTCATGTTTTGCGGCTAAATTTGATTTGAATCATCAGAAGAACTTCCAATTACTTTGCCTTTATCAACACTTTAAGCGCCACAATCCCATCAAGTGGAAAAACAATCACATCTTGCTCATAACATTAAATGCAACGTATTCCACCGCCGTCGTTCTGGTGATTACCCTTTCCGGCATTCCCCTCAGAGCAGTAACGGTATCTCTCCCTGTTGCTTCTTTGCAGATCGCCGTCATGACATTAACGTTATTTCCTGTCCGCCTCTTCTTCGCCGCCTTCATGATGCTGTTGGCCTGGCCCTTCGCCTTCATCGCCTCCGTCGGCCGTTCTGAGAAAGTCGTGGAGCCACAGTGCTGGTGGCGGAGGTGAGTCATACTAACCTGGGGCCCCTTTAGGCCTGGGGCCCCTCTAGTGCTGGGGCCCCTTTAGGCCTGGGGCCCCTCTAGTGCTGTTACTATGACCTACAGTGTGCTGATGTTGGGTCACCTGCTGGTCGTCTCCATATGTGCCTATGTGGGGATACTGCTTCTGCTCTTCACTGCCACCTTCTTGTGTAGAACAGAAGTGCAGCCTTGTGTCTGTCAACAAAAGTTTTTTAACATTTTTTTATTGCGCTTCCACTTTTCCTAAATTAGATCGCTACAGCTGACTTTATTCGCATAAAACGTGGCAGTGCGTGCACCTAGTGCAATGCTGGGGTTTAATAAAAACCCTCCCTGCTGTTCCCACTCTTTCGCTTACTATTTGTATTGTCCACAGCAGCTGTGATTTGACGCCTTCCATTTTTAGACCAGTACCGAAATGCTTGGGAATCTAAAATATCTTTAATGCCACCGTGTCTAACAGCCTTTAACACCCTAGTCATTCTGGTAGAAGATGAAGTATATAAGTAAGGATGTAACTCCGCGCAAGTTCACGATAGTCCGTGTAAAATTAAAGTCTTGTTCATACTTCACTTTCCCGTATGTCTTTGCGATTGTGCGCCCAGAGTCTTGTGCACACACTATATTTGTCCGTAGACACACACATCACGGTCTGCGCATCTGTACAGCAGTGACATTCCACCAGACCAGTAGAGGGCAGGTGTATTGCAGCAGACACGAGTACAAGTTGTGTAGTGAAATGGGTAAGCCTTTTTATAGTTGAACTGTAAGGTGACAAAATGAACCAAAACTTAAATGTCTACAAATACTCAAAAACACTAAAGTGCATTGTGGAGGTTGACCGATACGGGTTTTTCAATAGCCGATGCCGATATTTAGGAGTCAGTCAGCCGATTTATTTTTTTATTTTTATTTTTTCTTCCCCCCTGGTGATAATTGGACATTTTCCCCTCTATTTGCATGGTAAAATATCTCACTAATAATAACAAATGATACATTTAACAAACCGTTTTCTCTGCCATGCATTGTTCTTAGCAGCTCCGTGTCTGAGGACAGTGCTGTCTGTGATCGGGGCAGAGTAACGCGACTCTCACACACGCTGCCTGCTCCGGCCCACACACAGAGTGAAGGAAAAAAAACCAGAACTGATAACATCGGGCTGATATGGTTAAAATTTTAACACTTTAAAATGATTTTTAACAATTAAAGAAAAAACGTCTGTGAGCCCATCAACAAGCGCACAAAACTCTGTCGGAATCGATGATCCTTAACGTCACCTGTAAGCTGCAGTTGTTTGAAGGCTCATTATCATTTCCCCAGTTCCCGACAGTTCGCGTTCTCTTTAAAAAGCGTTCACATTTTATTTTAAAGCAACATTTCATACCAAACCAATTAAATAAATAGGTCTTAGAAAGATCAGAATTTAAGCCTTACCGGTTTCTCCTAGGACTCTTCCAAAACTTCTGGCGTGGTCCTGCACAAGGCAGCATGGGTCACGAGTTTCACAGCAACAATAACACTGGGCTGCCCGCAGACGTGCCTGTCTGTAAATTGGCGTGCTACACTAGGATATCGGTCGATGCCGATGCATTAAAAAATGCCAAATATCGGCCCAATATATCGGCCGGCTGATATATCGTTCAAATTCTAGTGCATGGTATATGCAGTGTTCTTGCACTCCAGGACATATCAAACATATTTCTTTGCCTGTAGAAATTGTTCTTTGCCCAGGGATTTGGAGATTTTTTTTTTTTTTTTCCTTTTTCAACAAATTCTTGCAGCAGTGTGCATCTCTGTGCTCCATCATTGTTGAGTTATACATGTGGCTATCTACTCCTCTTCTGCCACCTACTTACTGGAAACACCTGGTCAACCGCCTTGCTCTGGCTGCCCTTATGACGAAATGTACGTCAATGAAGAATGCATTGGCAAAAGGGAATTTTAACCTAGGATCATTTACACATAGGTGTGGTCGCAGTCTGAAAATTACGGAACTACCTGTAGATATGTGGTTTTTAAAATGTTTTACATGTTTTTCTTATTAAAGTGTGTTAACCTGCGCAAATGTAATATTTAAACCCTTGCTGTTACATGAGTGGCTTTTAAGTGATTTGCCCTTTGTCTGTGGGGTTTCTTTGGTGACAGGGTGGTGGATGTGATTCTCAAAGCGATTATGCGGGTGATGTGGTTCGCCGGGGGCTTCCACTGGATGACTGTGAAGGGGCAGCAGGCTTTACCAGCTGATGCCCCTATCCTCACGCTCGCTCCGCACTCCTCCTACTTTGATGCCATTCCCGTCACCATGACGATGGCTTCCATCGTGATGAAGGCGGAGAGCAAGGACATCCCAGTCTGGGGCAGTAAGTGTGTCTGTGCCCTCGTGCACGTCTGCTTTTCAGCTCATTCAGTGTGTTTGATTTTTCTTAACTGTCCTCAAAGTTCTAGCGTTTAACCGTGCTCCCCAGCTCAGAAGCCTTTGTCGACTTTTCACGTTGCTGATGGCGGTATGTGGTAGGAACAGCTACCAAGAACATTCTGGTTGGTAGGCTTGAAGATGACACTCTTCTGTCTCCAGAGCCAAGGAGATGGAGAACCACATCTGGCCACACTGGCAACAAAGAACCAGTTAATCTAGTTACCAATTTGGTATAACTGCACCAGCTGTCATGTTGTGCCATTCAGGTGGATTCGTACTGGGGGATTGTGACACTGGGCCAGTTGTTACCACGTCTAAAATTCACGAAGCAGGACTTCCCAAATAGAAGGTGGCATCCGTCACTACTTCATGGCCAGGGGTTGTTGAGAATGCGACGAGGGAATGGTGTATGGCTATTTTAAGGCCCACAGGAAGTGTCAGTAGTGTGTAATTTAAAAGAGGCATAATTCCTTGAGTGGCAGCTCCCCCCACCTCTGTAATTTGCCTGCTGGTACTTGCTGCACCCCCCCCATGATCTGTGCCCTGCCAGACACATTCCTATAAGTTTGAATCATTACCGTGCTGTCCAGATAGCTGCATGGTCCCTAAGGGCCTGGTGACGGATGGCTTTCTGGGAGCTGCAGAACCCGTCAGCAAGACTGTCAGATGCTGGGTGCAGCACATCCAATCAGCAGCGCCCGGCGAGGGGACCTTGCAGGGAGGCCTGAGATCAGAGGGCGGCTTCGGGCCGCGGGGTTACGGGAAAGAGAAGGAACGGGGGCGTGTGAGAGATGGAGTGGATTGACCCCTGTGTGCTCGGAAGACGTGCAGGCTTCCTTCTGTGGTCCTCACCGGCCAGAGGAAGGAAGTGGGCTGATTTTTTGGTTTAAATAGTTTTACTTAGCAGTCCTAAGGGTTAATATTCCTATAAGGAAAATGGCATATAAGCCAGGTTAGCCATGCTTGTCATAGGATACCTAGTTGTGGTCATTAGGGGGTCATGTGATAGCCTTTCTATGGAAATGTGCTGCACCCAGTAATACAGAACACAGTCTGTCTTGGTGCATGTGTGTTTGCGTGTGTGTGCGCGTGTGCGTGCTTTTTAAAATACCTGGTAGTTTCACAAATGCATGGTGCTTTTTTTTTTTTATTGCCTGGAACACAGTGTCTATTTAGATTGCTTTCCGTGCTGGAAATAGTTCTTCAAAACCAATAATAATGCAGGATTTGACAAAAATAGATGACCTCAATGGAAAAATAGAGCCTGTAATTAATGTTATGACTTCATGGATTAGCCAGGTTGGCACCTGCTTGTTGATTAGAATCCACCAAATTAATACAGAGACTTTCTTCCTGCTAAACAAGCTGTGCTGTTATCAGGAAGGAGTGTGGTTCTCTGTGGTTCTCTATGTGTCTTGATACCATCAAAGCACGGAACCCTCCTGCTTGCGTATAGGGAATGTGGCTTCTGGCCTGAGCTGGCTTGGTTTGCCAGTTTGTCTGTGGTTCTTTTTTTACTATTCAGTTATGTTTTCCCCCCCCCCCCCCCCTTAAGCTGCATGAACTGAACCTCATTAACTGACATGCCCGTATACTCTAGCTGTGTCAGGGCCGAGTAACTGAACATCAGAGTAGCATCCGGCCTCCGTCGAGTCTGACCCACCATATGCAACCAGAGACACGAAGACACCCGTGATGACTGTGACCTCTGTCTCTTCTCCCTTTCAGCTCTCATCAAGTACATCCGGCCCGTGTTCGTATCGAGGTCGGACCAGGACTCCCGTCGGAGGACCGTGGAGGAGATCAGACGTAGGGCCCAGTCCGGAGGGGAATGGCCACAGGTAGCAGGGCCGGAATGACCACAAGCATGTCCCACCGTTTGTTAAAGGTGGAGGCAGTAAATCAGCACAGCAAAAACGTGGCCGTCTTGGCAGTGGGAGCGGGAGAGGTTATCTACGGCTTAAACTGCATTTCTGTTTTCTCCTACTGTGAATTTCAGATTATGATATTCCCTGAGGGAACATGCACAAACAGATCCTGCCTGATCACGTTTAAGCCTGGTATGTGTGTTTTTTTTTTTCCCTTTCTTTCCACCCCCTTCCTGTGTGTGTGTGTGTGTGTGTGTGTGTAATGTCCCCACAATGTGATGAATACCCTTTTTTTCCCTTAAGGGAAAACTCAATTTAATAAAAATCCGTGACTGCAATGACAAAGCTAAAAATGCAAAAACACTTCCATTTTCTTTGGTTACTTATGGTTCTGCTTAGGGCTGGGTAGGGGTTAAGGTTGTCATAGTTAGTGTTACCATTTTCCCATAGAAATGAATGAGCGGGCCCCATAAAGATATGTTTACCTGACGTGTGTGTGTGTGTAAATATGTTATTTTATTACCATGGCAGCAGAATTGTACTGATGTATTTAAGATGCTGCCTGACCTTGTGCACAATCAGTAGTCCAGCCTGAGAGTCCCTCTGTTTCCACTCTCCTTCCTTCTGTCTTTAAATAGCTCTGTGAGCCTCTCCTGTACCTCTTCCACAGTGTCTGTGCATCATCCCACTTGTTTTTGTTTTTGTTTTTTTCCCCTCTTTGTTCTGTTTTGGAAGTATAAAGCTGAAAATTAGATGATGGTTCCAGCATAGTCATTGTACCATATGAAATGCAGATTGCGGGCATTTTTTATTTTTTTTTTTTTACATTGCTGGTCTAGTCTTTGTTATTCTGCTTGAACTGGTCTTTATTTAATTCTTGGTATTAATTTGGCGTTATATAGATATCCGTTAACCAAGTGTTTTCTCTGTTTTCTGCTGTATTATTTGAGCTATCCCGGTTCTTCTGGTGAAGTGGATTTTTTTCCTTTGGGACGGGGAAACTCGCATCCCTTCCTTAACAGTTTCTTGAGGGTCATGCTTTGTTGACTTCAGGGAAAGTATCGCACGGAATTCTGTAGTGACAACGAACTAATTATTAGTATTGCACAGTAAACGAATGAATAATCTGAGAATGTGAGAAGTGCCTAAGCGGCTCAGGTCCATTCAAGTCCAACTGGTCTTCATCCCCCGCAACATGGTGACTCGAGTCTAATGGTTTAAGGTCGGAGCCACCTTATAGCCCGCGTTGAAGTAAAACAGCTGTCTCGGTCTGTTGCTGAAAGTGCTTCTCTGTTTAACCGAGACCAGTGCAGACTTGAAGACCGTGAAGCTGATCCCTGAGATATTAAAGCGAATAATGATGCCTGAAGGTCAGGACCGTGTTTGGAAGGTGGCGTCACAGCACACAAAGTTCTTGCTAGAATGACACCATGCAGACTTTTTCTTGTGGAGAGTGGTCTGTTTTGTTTGGCACTAGAGCTTTTCGGAAGTAGAGTTCAGCCATCTCTGGCCATCTGTCTTTAGGACTCACCTTTATCAGCTCAGGCTGGTAGATGTTAGAAGCCATGCTGGTAAATGTATCTGAAAGGAGGACAATGAGGCTCCATCTCCTCTGTGTGTCTGTGTCTGTTAAACACCGTCGTCTGTTTTTACTTATTTATAGCCAGTGTTTGTTTTCTGTTACTGTTTGTCTGATATTTCACTACTGTTTCTGCCCTGCACTCCCATATACCTGTTCCCTCCCCTGTACTGAGGCATAAGAATTTCACCGTGTTCCTCGGACAAGTGACAGAAATAAACTTGAATAAAGGCGATGGAACTGTTGCCCATTGTGGGCTAAAACCGCATTTGATAGTAGATCAGGTAGCTTCGCAATCATGCTTTTCAAATTACTGTCCTAATCGGGACAATCAGCACTAGGCGTAATATTCTGTGCCCTTTTTCTGTGGACTTGTTTATGTAATCATTGTGACGGTCAGGAGCTTCACAGAAGTAAGTGATGCATGTTGTGGACTTTGCGGTCAGTAAATGCATACAGGCGTGCAAAGAGGAGCGCGGAGCTGACATGGTAGCTAATGGGCTCTCTGTGGCTCAGTTGGTCGGGACGCTATCTGTACCCGGAAGTTGGTCTATGGCTGGTAGAGTGACTTCACGGTAAGGGCCCAGAAGCCTAACTACTAGGACTGGCTGATTCTGCTTTCTCAGTTGTACACTTTGTGTAGTTCTGTATGCTAAATAAATAAATGCTAATGTAACTCTTGGCTTGCTCTCTCTCTCTGACAGGGGCGTTCATTCCAGCTGTTCCAGTCCAACCTGTGGTGCTTCGCTACCCCAACAACATGGTGAGCGCACTCACTCCATCACCTCCTTCAACACCCGTCTGCCCTATACCATGAACAATCACCCTTTCATTCTTGTCAGGAGCCTTTGGTAGTTGGTCGATGACGGGCGACTATTAGTTTACGTATGAATGTGCTGCTGAGAGCTACAAGAAAAATTACACCGCTTTGCTTGTTTGCTGCTAGAAGAAATCTCCATATTTTCCTCATGTCAGACTGAGGTTGGCCGTAATCCAGTATCTTGTCCAGTGTGGGGTTCCTGAGATCTTAATGCCCCGTCAAATGATTTCTCATGATTACTATGGAGTAACACTCATTAATGGCAGTTAAGAGGTGTGTGTGTGTGGTGGTCTGCATCAGACAGTCTGTGTAGGGAGGCGTCTCTCTCCGTAATGCATACAAGGCCAGAGGCGGGGGCCTCTCCCCTCCCCTCGATACCAGCACGCCTATAAACCACCGGTCTCTTAGACGGGACTTTAGTCTTCTGCCCAGTCTGCTCACTCCCCTGCACGTTCTCAGCATTTCTTGCCACTTACGTTTTTCTCTTCTTCCTCCTGGCAGGATACCATCACTTGGACATGGCACGGACCTGGGGCGTGAGTGTGTCCCCCCCCCACCAAACACACACCTAGTTTTAACTACAGCACAATGACCACATGACATTTATCAGTTAGGCTTTTATGCAGAGTGACTGACCCAGCTGGGGCACATGAGTAGAGGTTAAGGTCAGGGGCCACACAGCGATTGCTGGGGCTCTGCCTTTGTCCCTGTCCCAGGGGCCTGTGGGTTAAAAAGCCACATCCTGTGATCAGTTGCTCTTTTCTGGCCGGTTGCTGTTTAGTGACACAGCACAGCCAGTGAACGTGAGACTGGGGCCAGGTCCCTAATGTTGGTCCGTGCGTGGTGTGCAGATCCGAGTCACCGTGCCTTGTCCTCACTTAGGGTAGCAGGGCACCTTTCATTACCTTTGACTCCTCTGACTGAGTACTGTTATGTCATGGGTGTCATGGCTCCCTGTCTAGGTTAATTCGGGTCAGCTGTGCCCGTACCAGCTTCCAGAGGTTAACAGCGTAGTTTATAAACGGGAAGATTCACTCTGCTATGCTTTTCCTATATTTATGGAATAGAACAGTTCAGCACATTTGCTGTGTGTCGCTTTTGGCCCGTAAATGATGCTGCAGCTGCTTTAATGCTCCAGTATAATTAGGTCCTGTATTTGCCTCCAATAACTGTTTATACAGTACAGGCTCGTGCAGTCCAGTCACACATACAGTGCGATTAAAGCTCGCAGCTCCGGAGGTGTGAGGCTGCAGTCTCACCCACTGTGCCACACACACACACAGTATATATTTCTGGCCTTTAATGAAAACCCACACCGTCTAATTACGCTTCGCAAAGCAATAGAAATGGTTACGATAAACAGCATCATAATACTCGTCATTCGCACCGTGCCGCAACATGACCGTTGGCTATAAAATTATTTTCTAGTGTCTGAAGTGTTCTCCACACTAACACGCCCTCCTGTCGATCCTGATTTCTCCCCAGGTTTAAGATACTGTGGCTCACCTTGTGCCAGCTGCACAACCAGTTTGAAATCGAGGTAAGCCTTTAATCTGCCGAGCGCTCGCGTTTGACGCGGCTCGCCTGCTGCGAGTCCCATCACGCCAACATCTGGCTGCAGTGCCGATCCAGAGGAAGGCTCTGCCGCACTCGCGCGCACTATTAACACGTCGGCGGTAATTACAAAACACAATAAGCTAGGGCCGAATTTCTGTCGTAAACGTTCCGCTGTAAAAGTTGCAGTGAGTCAGTCAGTGCTTTGGTAATGATGGCATAATGAAGCAGTGGGTAGCGGAATGGTGATCATCTTTCGCAGTGACATTTCAACCTTTATGCTCACGGCAGCTTTGAGTATGGTTTGGAAAAAATGTAAGAGGGTTAGTATGCTGAAGTATGTTTCTTTCGAAGGCCAAATTACATGAGCAACACAAAGCCAAGGTCCACTGCGTTCAAAAAAGATTTATTTATATTTATTGAAATATTTTGTAAGTGAAATCAGGGTGTCCCCTGATGATAAAATTCATTGACGGAGTGGGAATTGATCGCACATCAATCGTGTTTCGGTCCTGATCTGACCTAAGTTTTCCAGTTGGTGACCACTGGTATGCAGCACATTTACTGTGGCACAAGAAAATCCTTAGGATTTTTGCACATTCCCATCATGTTGTCATGTATTCTGGTAGATTTTAATAGGCTTCGGACTAATCTCAATATGTAAAAGTTTCTGAGCTAGGATTATAGCAGTTTTGTGCCGGTTACTGAAAATGTCCAGAGCTCCCAGTCTTGAGATTTCCAGAATACTGGTAGTAATAACTGGATAGCAAAATAAGGAACGTCACCCCACCAGTGTGCCAGGTTGACAGGGCAGAATTGCACTGTATTGCAAGGGCCCGCTACTCTGACAGCTGCTCTCAGGGCTGCTGGGCCCCGCGAGTCACATTCTCAAGCTCTGCCTCTGAGGAACCCTGCCAGGTAATGTATCAAGTTGCACGTAAATAAGTAGAACCCGTTTAACTTAACGTGCAAGGAAAGAGCTTCGGCTTTTAAAGGGCTGCCCTCAGGTTCTCGGTGCTGCATTTGCTGATGTGATATCCGCAGTCTAGCCTTGAAATCTGCTTTCATCTTGGGCCTTCTTTAGGGAGCCTTGATTGTCTCTCTGCAGTAATATAAATGTTCCTTTTAGCATTACAAGTGAGCCTGTGTTGTCGGAGAGTAGCAGGACTCTTTGATTAAAGCCTTGTTGTTCGTTGCGGTCGTGAATGGGGCGTGATCTTCTGTGCTTGCTTTTTTCTTTAGTATCTCCCCATCTACACCCCGTCTGAGGAGGAGAAGCAGAACCCCAGCCTCTTCGCCAACAACGTGAGGCGGCTGATGGCCAAGTATGTCCCGCATCAAACCATCCCAGAGAACTGGCACGTTGTGTGGTGACTGGCCTGCCCCACTCAGAGTTCCCCGCGGGTTGAGGGCAGGGCTGCTCCCCAGGCAGTCCCGCTTCGATCCCCCTTATCACTCATTGAGCAAGCTAATGGTTTACGGCCCACTTGAGCGTCCCGGCCTGCTGTGAATTTGAATGTGTGTATTTCAGAAAGTGGCGCAGAGATTGTGCTGCGTGTGTCTAAGGAGGCAGAGAGGAAAAAGTTAATGGGGAAAGAGTCCAGCGTATTGTGGCTGAGTAACAGTAAGGTTTAAGAACCACCAAGGAGCAGGATTCGATAGTTAATAGAGCTTACCCCAGTAACGTAAAGGTCGGTGCTCTCACGGTGTTTAAATATCAGTAGAACAAAAAGGTTGCCTTGTGTATAAAAGTGCTTTTGCATTTTAAAGCGTGTATGAGAAGCTGCAGCCCTCCTGATCTCCGACCCGCATTGTGTCCAGGGCGCTAGGTGTTCCCATCACAGACTACTCTTTCGAGGACTGCCAGCTCGCCATGGCTGAGGGCCAACTGCACCTCCCAGTGGACACTGGCCTGCTGGAGTTTGCCGGGCTCGTCAGGAGGTTGGGGTAGGTGGGCCGCGGCAGGTGCCCCGTGCTCAGGGGTACATGCGGCTATGCTTTTGTCATCTGGAATCATTTCATGTTTCGGATTTAGTCTATTTTAGGGAAATACGGTATTTTTATGTGCTTACTATGACGGAGGAGAACACGTTTCAGCTCACTAAGCATGTTTTCATTTTTATAGGACTATGTGTTTTTTCAAAACTAGAGGAAGAGATCATTAACCTGAATTTTGGTGGTGTGCTGCCATCTAGTGGATATCCACTGTAAAATTATTTGTGTGGTCAATTTGCTGAACATTAATGTATTCTATCTCATGCAAACTTGAAATGGATATTTTTAGGAACTGTGAATATTTAAAGCTTGTGTCTGGAAAACAAGAAGCCTAGTTACATCTCTATAAACAAGATGGTTTAAGGAGTCTGTTTGGTGCTTTGGCTTGAATGACGTCCGGTGTGTGTGTGTGTGTGTGTGTGTGTATATATAGAATTATTTATTTTAATTTTGCAGCTTGAAACCAGGAAACACTGAAAAGGCCCTGTGGGAATGTGGGCAGAGAGCCAGTAAGTTACAAAGAGAGAAGCTGCCCTTGGAGGACTTTGCGCAGTATCTGGGTGTCCCAGTTTCATCCGCGCTGAGAGACATGTTTGATCTCTTTGATGAAGTAAGTCTGAAAGCCACGACGCAGTTTTATTTACATACCAGAGCATTTATGTATGTAGTTCAAGTCATTCTGGTTTTCTGCCAGGTTCCTTGTCTCATTCTAAAATCCCGCTGACATAATGTGCAAGTTATTTTGCTTTTCCCATTTTTTTTTTTATGTTCAGTTCAGATGCTAATTGTCAAAAAACATTAAGTACTAAGCGCTTGATTTCATAAGTGCATGGAAACATTCTTTTGCTTTTGTTAGCATATTGGTTAGAAAATATTCCAATGTTGATTCGTATTGTATTGTGTGCCATTGTAGAGCTCATTCATTATGGGATGTAAGCAGTGGTAAAGCAGTGTGACCTCCTGTGACTCTGCAGACCTTGTCTAAGGGCAGCTGTAATTGTGCTGGTTTTAAACGCCATTTAAGAATCCTGAGGATTCTCCTTCGGCTGATTAGTTTGACATGGTACCAGGAGCCCTGATCCAGAATCAGGCGACGATCAGTCGTCTTTGACGACTGTATAATGGAGACGGATTTGCAGCAGAGTCACGACTAGCTGTAGAGGGAATTTTTGTGCAGAGCGACCAAGACCCAGGATGTGTAACAAATTAACTGCCGTGACGGGACTGTCCCCATTTCATTTCCATCTGTGTGTTTTCCTCAGTGAGATTATTAGAATCAGCCTATTGTCTGTGGTTCTCATACATTCAGTAGGCACGGTTATAAGACTGGTCACATGCAGTCTGTTGATGCCTGAGTGGTTCATAAATGTATAAAAAGTACAAGTGTGTGTCAGTGCAAGCAATGTTGGAATAAAAAAAAAAATAGGTACAGTACAGTGTCAGTGGTTATTTTCGCTCCTTAGGTGTATTCATAGTGGAATAACTAACATGTTGGTTTAATTAAACAAGTTTTCCAGGGTGGCTTAATGCACAGCCTAGACTGCAGCCCCATGCCTTGTCAAAATGAAGGGAATGGAATGGTTAGTTTGATTAAATCTGGCTGATCGACTTTTAATTTCATTAAATCTGGTTTTACTGCCGGCACCCTGCGTGGTGATTAGCGAATTATTGACGTTGCGGCGTTTTAATTCCCTCCCATTTCTGTTTTGGCTCTAAAATATAGCTCAGGTGGCACGTTTGGGGGGGGGGGGGGGGGGGGGCTAGCTTTGTCAGCCTAGGAACCCCAGACAAGTTAATCTGCCCTGTAAATATTAAGCAAAAGTAGGACATTCAGTCTTATTGAGTGATTTATATACAGTACAGTAGATTAGTGGTAAATCTGTATCAACTTGTCTTGTCTCCAGATTAACATTTGCATGCTTTCTATGGTATTTGATGTCAGTTCTTTCATTTTGTTTTATGTTGTGTTATTATTCATTTAGAATGAGGAAGGCAAAGTGGACATCAGGGAGTACGTTATCGCCTTATCGGTTGTATGCAGACCATCGAAAACTCTGGATACGATAAAGCTGGCTTTCAAGGTAGGCCCCCTCCCTCCCACAGAACAAGCTGCCTGAAAGAACGAACACTTTTGCCTTACAGGCTATTAAACTGAACACCAGTGCTATGCTGATTAGGACATTGCTTTAGTGTGACGTGGTCATCTATCTTCTGGCAGATGTTTGAGGCAGAAGAGGATGGAGCGATCGTAGAGGTCGAACTGACGTGCATTTTAAAGACGGCCTTGGGGGTGTCGGACCTGAGTACAACGCGGCTCTTCCGTGCTATCGATGTTGACAACAAAGGAAAAATCACATTTGGTAAGAAGCAGAAGTTGACGTTACTTCACAGTTGACTTTGGTTTATGGTTTTATGGTAGTTTTGGTACAACTATTGAATAAGTATTTAAAGTTTCCAATCTGTATTAATTTTGACTTTATTTTGGGAAACTGGGTGGAACATTGCACTGTTTTCTTAATTACTGTTAGATGGTTTATCAGTCTTAATAGTGTAACTTGTCAGCTGTAAAATTAGAAAGGACACCAGGAGACCTACCATGTTTAACTTGGGCAGTGAAGTGAAAAATTGGAGAGAGATCTTTCCATTTTGAGACATTTTATTTTTACTTCATACATTTCGACAATGGATAAAAGGTGATTTACTTATTGTCATACTTCATAGATTCATTTTTCTTGTTACTTGGGTACCATCGGAAAAGTGCCTCAGCTAATAACACTTAACAGTTGCAAAGCGCAGTTATTGACTGTTTCTTGCGCCTCCTTGTGGCAGATGAGTTCAGCAGCTTTGCAGAAGAGCACCCTGACTTTGCCAAGGAATACCTCTATCCAGACCGGGCAAGCTTCCAAAGTGGCGTTGAATCCCTGTCCAATGTGGCCAATGGCTTCTGCCCAGACATCACTCCCGAAGAACATGACGGCCCCCGAAACGTTCACCGTAAGAAGCTCAACTGAGTGGCCGCTTGCTGCGTTTGCCGCCCCTCTCCTGGCAAGAGAGGGCATGCGGGCTCAGCATACCCTGCTGGGCCAGCTAGATGAACTGTTACGTTCCACCCCATATCTCCTCATCCGCTACATGCTGGGATTATTGTTTTAAATCATTTTCGAGAAGGAGATTGGAATCTCTAAAGGCAAATAAGCTTCTCCGTAAAATATGTGGAAGCTCTTATTTTTCTTTAAGTAGCGCTGTGTTCCAGATGCATGTTACTGAACGAAAACGGCGGGGATTAAAAGAGCCTCGGTTACGCTGTAAAGCCTCAAGTCGGTCGTTATCGCGTTCATTTCGGTGCGTGGATGTTTTGTAATAGCAGCCTTGGAAGTAATGCGTTGAAATGTGAGCATTTGGTTATTGTGGCTTCACAGTAGGTCCACGCAGTATTATTAGGAGCCTGAAAATTAAGCGTCTTTAAGCAGCGTTAGTGAGGGGGGGGTTTCCGCGGGTATCCTGCTGTACTTTAGGGGAGCTTGACAGCAGATGAAGTGGCCCCTATGCTGGTTATGATGGACAAATCGGTTTTATGATGAGCAGATGGGATTGGTTGTCTGACTAGGGTAATTAGCTAGTAGAGTCTCGTAACGCTTTCCTGGGTTGGCACATCTTCCTGTCTGGCCGATCGTTCGTCATCCTTTTTTTAATTTGTTTTTAAATCCGTGCCCCTCCACACTTAGACATTCCTCAGACAAAAAAAAAAAGTTTTCTAAGAAAAATGCTAAGTTGCTCCGTGGACCAAATACATCTAGATATGAAATACTTAAGGCAAACCCTTATTTTAACCGTTAGAAAATTTCAGGCCTTGTGCGGTTTTATGAATGGGATGCGAAAATCACGGCTCCCGCACTTGGGTCCGGGCTCAGAAAATAATCGCTATTGTGAAGTCGACATTGCACCAGCTTGTCCTTATGCCTTATCTGGAGGTAGATGGGGAAACTTAATCACATTTTTTTTCTCCACTAGTCCCCATTTAAAATTGCCCAGCCCGAATGTGTTGATTTCAGATTTGCATTAAATGTTTCCCCCTTTTCAATACAAAATAAACGTCTTCCTTGGTTCCTACATGTACCAGATAAATGCTAGGAACAAAGGTTTAAGAATCACCAATTTTTTTTTTTGTTAGTTCAGTGTGTGTATCCATAAGATCCTTTAGCAAAGATGACTAAACTTAGTTGGTTATGATTTTTATTTGTAAATAATTGGTTAATAAAAGTTAGATTTGCACACTGTTTGCACTTTTTTTAATGTGGAATGTTAGGTTGTCTTTTTTGAGGGGGGGGTGGTGGACAATGCAGTTTTCTGGAGAGCCTCACTTTCATCAACATTTTATACGCGTTTCCGTTATAGTATTTTCAAAATCCCTCGATACGTAACTTTCTGGCAGTTGTATAATACGCCTGAAAAAAAAATTTTCCATACAAAATTGTTACATTTAAATAGTTTTTAACACATGGTGGTGATCTGTTTTTAAATATGGGTTAAGATATTTGCATACATTTTATGATACAGACCCAGATGTTTTTAATGTCCATTTAAAACAAAACAAGCATTCAACGGTTTTCTTCCTAAGGATGTGTATCTGCTCCCTAGTTTTATAAGCCAAACTATAGTTGTGTTACATTGGTTAAAAGTGTTTTTGTAGGCATAAATTACTTTTGTGTTTTTAACTTGTCATAAAGGTCCAGGGAAAATTGAAATTAGCCAGTCTTCATAATAGTGAAAATGTGAAAGTAAAAGAGAGAATCCAAAAATTCGGTGTCCTGTATTATAAGCTGACACCTGTCCAGCCTTGAAATTACTTCTGTCCTTCGCCTGTATTCAGCATGATTTCATAGGGAGAGACCTCAGAGGGGTGAGCACGCGATTTCGAGCATCTGCATGTAGCTTATTCTGTGGCACGAACCTGGTGGCGCTCACAGGTGGCGCTCACAGGTGCATCTTCACAGAATCCCGGTTTTATGCTTTATCACCGGGATGTGTCTGTCGGATGTACATGGAAATGTGAAAGCCAGTTTTATTTCCTTCCCTTTTTCAAACTGACATTTTAGTTTCAACGTCCATCTAAAAGCCACTTGTTTTTTGTGATGTTAGAGATGTGGTTTTACACTAAAGGCTTTCTTGGCTGCCAGAAATAACGGCATGTCTATGGCTAAAGACCTGCTAGAAAGTTGTAGGTTAATCTAGTTAAAAACAAGTTGGTGGTTAATGGTTTTTTTGAAATGATTATAGTCAGGTCTTGTTATATTATAATTAGTATTCCTACATAGTAAATGACAGTGGCAGAAAATTGTAGCATTTGATCCCAAGCAAATGTTATGATGCAGTACTAATGCCTTACAGTTCACTTTTTTTATTGGTCCTTTTTAAAACGGAGTTGCTGTGACTTTGCTATTGGTAGAATATTGGATGATCTTAAACTTCCTGGTTTACACTTGTTACTATTTGGATACAGTGTCCCCCTTTCACAGTATGGTTTGCACTGTGGCTTTACACTGGTCCCATTTCATTTGTTACTTCCCCGGATTTTTAACGGTGTCCTATGAAGATAAGGTATAAGGTTCTTTGCTAGCTGTTTTGAATTTTCCAAATACAGGGCATTTTGTGAATTTTGATATACAGTAATAGATTTCCCTCCCCTTCTTTACACTGCCATGTGTATTTGATCTAGATCATTTTACGTTTTGTATTTCTGGTTTGAATACGCGTCCTGTACCTTTTACATTTTTTTGTACAATGATGGTAAATAATGCTAGATGAAAGTATTCCTGCATTCCACCTATTTTTTAAACCTGTTTATTTTCCATTTAGATGGGGACAAAAAAAGCATAAATGATCATTGAACAAAGTTTTAAAACATGTTTCTTATAAGAGTGAATGTATTACAAAGTCATTCCTTCGCAGTCATGTTCTCCTTCCTGGAGTATCAGATGTGTTTTTAGATGGCATTGGCCACAATCTTTCTTATTTTTACATGAACGTCTTGTTTTTTTGTTTGCCTGTTAAGATGACCTTGACTAGCAGTTATTCTGTGCATGACAGGCCTTTTACCAGGCAGGTGTGGGATTCCATGTTCATGGGGTGGTAGAGGAGTTTAGGCAGTGTGTAAACGTTCTCCTCTCACCTTGATTAGCGTGTTTGTGCTGCCATCTCACTAGATTTTGATTTAATTTGTTCTCTAAAATGTGACCATCTTTTGAGTTTTTCAGCTATTGCTGTTGAGAACAGATGGTGTTCTGCAATCACACCTTGAAAGAAGCAGCCAGTTGACAATTTCCTTTCCCTTTAAGAGGATGTTATTGAATGCGTGCATGTGGTCTGTCCCACCTGTATGACTGCCTCTTCTCAGGATCTCTGCCTATCTAAGCTGGAGTGCTGTTTTGATTATGATTGCTAGTTGACAGATTGTACATACAGCTTGACAATTACATAAATAATGACTAGAACTGTAAAAGCAGTTATTTGCTTTTATAAATTCTGATACCTGTGGGGTTACTGTAAGATGAAGGTACTCGGTCCTTGATCCGCAACAGTCACCCAAATTCAGAATAGCTGGTCACTTGTGAAATTTCGTAAGCAGTGCTGTGAAATTTCTCCCCCTGAACCCAATAGGGACAGACGGGCAGGGGGAGATATTTGGGAACACGAGCTGATTTTTATTTTGTGTATCTATTGCTTGTTTAAATACCTCGTAAGAAGAACCCGTCGGTCAGTTAACAATTTTTGAAAGGGTCATTAAAAAAATGAACTAAAGTTTTACTTATCCTGTTATTGCCTGCTTACTATTGCTGCACAGTCAGCTGAAGACGAAAGACGTCCTGTTTCCTCTCCTTACTTGAGCGATACCCGTCTTTCTGATGGCTTGCTGTGTGGGCTGCATTCCCCTTTTCTTACTTTACTTTTCCCCTCTGTTTTTAACATATGTAAAGATTTGCCTCAAACTACCTTGGACTGTCTAATTGAGACTGGTATGATTTAACTTGTCATTGTGACTCAATAATAAAAAAAAGAAAATGTGTGTTTTTGCTTCTCTTTTCTCCATTCTCTCTCTGGTTTGTTGTGTTTTTCCTGCCATGTATTGTGTGATGAGTTGGCATGCCATCGTGGGGTTTCCTCTGGGTACTGCGGTCTCCCCCCACAGTCCAACAGCATGCTGTGGTTATTTGGAGTTACCAAATTGTCCATAGGTGTGCCTCTGTGAGTGAATGGTGTTTGTGTGCGTGTGTGTGTGTGTGTGTGTGAACCTGAGATGGGTTGGTGCCCCATCCTGAGCTGTCCCATGGGCTTGGGACCACCATACGATGCTGAATAGAATAAGCAGCTACAGACAATGGATGGACGTCTTCACACATTAGTGTTAACACTCATGCTAGGACATGTACTGAGCTTAATGAAAACTGTGGTCAGGTATGCTTACACTCATTTTTTTTTTTAATATTTAATGGTTGCTGTACACTGACATTTGGAGCACTTTTCCACCGCACCAGGTACCGTACTTATGGTACGTTGAGAAAGTGGTCTTCCATTGCTGTAAAAACTGGTACCGGCACTGAATGACATTACAGTACAAGGCGCGGTATTTGGTACTGAATGCGAAAAATGTTTGCGGTATATTAAAGGGCTGGGTGATGTACGATATTGATTCCAGCATCGCTTGTTATGCACATGCAATTCTTACATCGTTTGCTAGATTAAGATCAGGCTTTTTCTTTCAGTTTTGTACAGACATTATAGCGCAGGGACTTTAAATTTTGCTAAAACATTTTTACTCTGTCATAGATTAAACTGATTTTAAAACGGATAAAGTTTACGTCTGCTGCGTTTGAATAAGCGCTGTATGCGTTCTTTGAGACAATTGTAATAATTTTCATCCTTGCTGCTAAAGCACTACTAGATGGGTTTGCCAGAAATGCATGAACTCATTTTTGCCTTATAAATACACCAATATTTATTACGACAAAATCACATCACTGGGACAGCATATGCATGTTGTTCTAGTACATTAAAAAAAATACTTTTTTAATTTCTTGTCCTGCAATTATAATCTTTTTCTTGTATCTGTTCTTCCGACCAGATTGCTGCTATTCCTTTTTTTTTTTTTGTTTGTTTTCTGAGTTACCTTTTTTTTTTTAGGATTGCGATTGTATTGTTCTTCAGAGGCAGGCTATTTGCATAACCAATCAACAAAGAAACCATTTCAAGGAAGTACCAAAAGTACAATACTTGGTGCAGTGGAAAAGCACCCTTAGCCAATTTGCTAAATACTGTCTTGATGATCGCTGCACCAGCTTATTTCCAAAAGCAATGATAATTTGACTCCAGTGCATCTATTTTTATGTTATTAAAAAGCTCTTGAAATAGTGCCTATTTTGTTCCAGAAATTGGCACAGGAGTCTGTGGGATTTGTTAAGGACTTTTAGATGAAAATTTTGTGGGGTTGATGTGATTTATCTGTGAGGTTTGTGATGAGTGTTCAATATAAATTACTTTTTTCCATAGTAAGTTTATTCTATGTGATGAGACCTAAAACTGTCAAGCATGAAATGTAAATCAGAAGTGTCTCATTTCACCCTTTACTTTGACTATTTGAGAACAACATTAGCCAACTGGCAAGCAGGTTTGTCGGTGGAACAGTAGCTGGGATGTGACTGTTCTGTATGCTGCCCCTGAAAGTAATTGTGATGGAAGTTATTACCCCTTGTGTTGCACCTATGCACTGCATGTTGTATTTTCTCCTGCTTTTTTCCTTTTTCCCACAAAGTGGCTGCAGGAATAATGAGTATAATGAGAATCATGTGATTCCTGACCCACACTCAGAATGTGTCTGGGTGAGGTGCTTCAGTACTCCAAACTCTCGCTGACAGGCCTACAGGGCCTCCGCGCTTCCTTTCATAAACCTATCGGAGTAAGACTGAGCGGATGAGAACATCTATGGAGAAATGTAAGTGCTACTAATGTGAGCAAACTTTATATTCCATTTTGTGTGAAATCGGGAGCTGAAGTTGGGGATGTTTTAATGTTTGGGGGACTTGAGCCCTGATTGAGGAATGCAGAGGTATCTAAAGATCTGTAGGTACTCTCTTCTGTGCAAGGCTCCAAGACCATCTCCAGAGAACTTAGTATTCCTGTGTCCACTGTGTGCAACATTAATCAGATGTTTACTGCCCATGGCACTATAGTTAAAATCCTGGGACATGGACACGAGATATATTAATGCAAGATGAAATTAATGCCAGGAAAGATCATTCGGATGGTGGGTAAAGAACCTCAATCGACTTCCAAACAAGTTCAAGCCGACTTGCAGACACAGGGTACAACAGGCATAGTTCAAAAAGCACCCGGAAATGATGTAATACAAAGCACTGGAAAGTTCAGACCTTAATCCCGTAGAACACCTGTGGAGAGATCTTAAGAACCGCACTTGAGAGGAGGCGTCCTTCGAATCGGAGACACCTGGAACAGTTGGAAAAGCAAAATGGTCCACGAATCCAGTAGAGAGGTGTAAGAAACTCTGAACTGACTGATTTCAGTTATTATTTAATTGTTTCCAAAGGGTGTGCTATCATATATCAAGTTGCAGGTGCCAATAATTTTGTCCAGTCTATTTCTGGAGTTCTGCGTGGAATGATAGCAGTTTACTTTTTTTCCCCTCTGCTTGTTTATGTTGTTCCCTTGCAAACAAAACAAACATGTGAACACCAAAGCATTTGAAATTGTAATTGCAACAATTTTCTGGGAGAAGTGCTGCATTTGTAAATTGCACATATATTTTATAAAGGGCTTTGAACATATATGAGACTGCACATAGTGAAGCATGCCTGGAATGTAATGATGTAAATGATATGCTTTTTACCTATTAAACATGTTTTTATATAAATTATTAAAGTGCTGCATTGCCTCATTTTGTGCTGTCACATCAACATAAGTGTTTTTTTTCTTCTTTTATCAATATTTTGTGCTATTTAAATTACTGCAGTGCAATCCTTCATTATACCTGTTAAATTCCATTATCTTTCTCAGACTTATTCATTTAAGGTATTAAATTGCAAAAAGGTAAAAAAATTGGCCTAACTTGATGGCGGTCAGCTGGTGCGTACAGGGGGCGATGGAGTCCATCCTTCGGTTAGGGAGCAAACGTGATGAGGGAAGATGTGAGAATTGAAATGGCAAGAGAAGCAAGCAGAGATGTGTGTAATCATTGTGTTCGAGGTCAAATGATTAGCTGGCCTCAGGTGAAGTCAGTTACATTTCTCATTTGACAAAAGCGATTTTCATTTTAATGATTAATTGTGACATTTTTCAATATAGAGCTATGCTTTATGGTAAATTGTGTGTATAACGCACTGTGATTGCCCCTTAATTAAGTTATGTACTTTAATTTTGCAAATGGTTGAACGTCTTGTAAAAATATCCAGTTTTAATATGTGCTGATACTTCCTTTAAATGGACTATATTATTTGCTAACTTTGTGATCTGTGTAAATATTTGTTCCATTTGAGTGCAGTTATGAAATCCCACATTAAGTACGTCAAAAAGCATATAAGTATTATATGAATTTAGAAATCAGTGAATATGTTTACTTAGCCTTCCAAAACTGATTAGCGGTATAGCCTATATTATCCCCTTCCATTTAAAATTATTAGAACTTATGTGATAGCGACATTTCTTTCATATTGGTGTAGAGCAGCGATTCTCAACCCACGGGTAAGTTCTTAATTTAAACCTATACCAGATACAGATTAGCGGCTGAGCTGGCATGGTAAAATTTGGTTGAGAACCACTGTTTTTATACCACCGGTTTAAAAATATATAATAATGTAACCTGAACCTAAAATAAATAGCATTTTTCTGCAATGCAGGATACTGTATCACAGTACACACACACACACAAACCCTCTGGGCCACACCAGTATTAGGCTGTACAGAGTGGTCTGCTGGGTAAAGTTATCCTCCCGGGACATTGTAGTGCATGGTGGTCCGTCTGAAGCAGAAACTCCACGCTGAGTAAATAGCATTTAAGCAACCCGAGAGCCCTTATAATAGCGACACGCTCTTTCTTCCGCCGCTGTGAGGCGTCTCTATCTTGGTAACGGTTTCCTGTTGCTGTGCACAGCAGAGCGATGTTGCCCTGGGGCCCCTTTCCAGTGAAGTCGCCTGTCTGACCTGAAAAGCACCTCAGTGTTTGCGGCGCTCTGCAGAACAGCGATCACATAGATTTTTTTTTTCTCACACTTTTTTGCCCCCTGCTTACGATTGCTGTGAGATGCAGTGCGAATCTTCCGGTCCGCTTATAAATATAACATCAAATCTATATGTTTTTTTCCCGTTGAGTGTGACCGCTAATTTGTTAATTGGAGCTTCTTCTGGATGATGGTACACAATTATATTACGGCAGTTTTTTTCCTTCCTTTTTTGTGGTTGGTAAACATCAAAATATGTGGTTAATGAAAATGTGGAGTAGATAAAGACAGTGTTTTTGTCTCCCTCTGGCGTTTCAAAGCAGTACTACACACATTACGAATTCATATTCGGTATCTCTTACACCGTATAAGAGTGTTGATACAAAAGTATTTTGTATTACGTTTTTTTAATAACAGTATAATTTATTGTCAGTTTACGTAAATTTCTTCATAAAGTAGAATCATGTGGTTTTGAGACTGGGCCTCCGCCACGGACGGGCGCCGCTACAGATTTTGGGGCCTCAACCCGAGACAAATCCAATTATGTTCCAAAAATGTTAAATCGTCCTGAATGAAATGGAAGCAGCGCCACTTAGTGGTAGCATATGAAAGTACAGCTACATATTCAGATCTGTTGAAGTTATTTGCATTGAGACAAGTCATGCAAAGTTGTTTTTTTTAATTAAAGATTATTTTGGAGAGGTGGAGATTGTGTAGGGGGCTAGAAACTAGCGGCTGAGGGGTGTGGGAGGTGTAGGGGTTAGATGGGTGGGGTCAGGGGCGGGGGGGTGATCGGGCTGTCGGGATCACACTGTCGTCATTTTGACAGCATCTAGTAATCTGTAATCTGTACTTTTTTTGTAGACTGAGCAGTACAGCCTGGTATAATGAATCATGTACTTCTGTGTCAGTGTATTCAGAGCATGCCCTACTTTTTGTGTGTATATTGTCCTAATTGGCACATTTTTTGAATCACCTTTCTGTCAACTGAGTGCTTTGTCTCTGTTAGAACAATTTTATTAACTTTGGACTCTGACAATAACTGCACTTACCAGAAAGGATACGATAAGACCACAAGCATGGTCTTACACTGCAGTGAGAATATACCTGCAAACTTTACTTGCATTCCCGGGAAGACTTCACGTAAGTTAAAAAAAAAAAAAAAAAGAAAAGAAAACATGTGTCTCGTAACAGAAGACAGAAGTGCAAGTGCCTGATCCTGTTTAATATTTTTTTATGTCATACCGAAGAAAAAACATTGTGACACAGAGCCCCTGCACATTTTCAGAAACTCCCATATAACTCAAATATAAACAGATGTCTGTATTATCAGCTTTCCTTCCAGCAGGGAAGGTCAAGTATCATCCATTTAGATCCAGTTTGTGAAGTGCTTCGAATAGCCATCGAGAATTAAAGGTTTAAACAGGTAACCACAGGTTACTGTAATAATTCACACATTGGAACTGGTCATTTATTTGTGCTACGTGGTTCATTAAGTTATCAATGGGTGGTTTTTCTAAACTTAATGGGCCCCATGTGGTCCTGATATCTATTAGGTAATACAAACTGCAGCCCAGACCAGTTTCCCAGAGCTCCCTCCTCAGAATCCATCATCATGTTAAAGAGTTTGTAATTTGGCAAAGGCCTGTTTAAGAGCTCCAGTTTGATTGGATCACAGCACAACACCCCCTCGCAGTGAACTCCCACAGGCCGGGTGCCTGAAATGTCCCATATGTCTGCAAGTCGTAAACAGGATCTATGCTCTCAACAAATAATGTGCCTATTAGACATTCACATAAGACTAACATAAAGCGGGTTCCGCAGAAAATGGGGAGTTTCATTCTTTCATTGCGTTTTTTTGCATGCCATTAATGAAATGTTTGACATGCAGCGGCAATCCTGCTTATAAATGTCATTTATTTGGTAGTCGGTACGTTTTTTTTAGTGCAATGTGGTGAATGCATATGCTCTACAAATTTCCAGGCACTTTAGATGTTGAGTTTATCTTGATCTCATTCCAGGAATTGTCGAAGTGCTTCTCTGATTCTTACGATTCGATGTATTTCTTTCAGTGACGCTACTAGTAAAAAAAAGTTTAACTTCTTTCCAATTTAAAGCAAAGCATTTAGCTTTGCGCTTTTCTCGAGGGGTAAAACCCACAATTAAGATCATCTGTTGCCTATTCCAGTGTTTCCCAACGCGGTCCTGGGGGATCCCCAGATGGTCCACATTTTTCCTCCCTCCCAGCTCCCTGTCAGACAGTCCACATTTTTGCTCCCTCCCAGTACCATGGAGGTACAAGTCCGCTGTCTTTGACACTTACCTATACCTTAACTTTGTCCTTTCAATTGTTCTGAACCCTTCATACTTGCATAATCCACCTCTGCCACCCCCCACCCCCCATCCCCATCTAATGGGCCTTCCATTGTCACTGACCCATCATCATCTTCATAGGGGCCCCCTCTCACTGTCACTAACTGGATGTGTAGGTGGAAAGCCGTCCTGTCACCTTTGTTTTCTGTCTCCAGTGACCTGGGGTGCATTTCCTGATAGCAATGACTCTTAGCGTCTTTCAAAGACTCGAAAGATATATCCTATGAAATGTATTTCTTTTCCTACGTCTGTTTCCCAAACAGTCTCTTAAGAGATCGCTTAAGGGAGAGCTTCTTAAGTGTGACCTTAATAGGCGCCAGAGCACCTGATTGGTTGATATCGATGACTCGAGAATTAATCGCAGATGGTTGATTTTAGTGTGTATTGACCTAATGTCAGGCGTCTCAAAACATTTCACCATAGCACGTGGTGAGTCATTGGTTAGCACTGTAACCTCATACAGCCCGTGTTATTGGTTCAACTTCAGATCCTGGTTCAGGCTCTGGAGGTTGAATGTTCTCCTGTTGTTTGTGCTTGGCTTCTTTACATCAGGGATTCTCAGCCCATGGGGCACAACCCAAATTTGGGTCACGGCAAGTCCTTAAAGGGTCATGAAGCAGAATTGGAAATGTAAGCATTTTAAAACCAGCAAGATCCTATGCCGATCCACGATCAGATTTCTCAGCCCCAGTCATACAATTAACCTATATAAAGGGGTCTTGGATCTGCAAATGCTTACTGCCAAACTAGTGAACACTCAACCAATCCAAGAAGCCAAACCACAGATGCTTAATTTAAAATCCACTGGAACATCCAATCAGATTTATGTGATAGGCATTGATGGGCACAAGTTGCAGAGTGCACTGTGCGCTTGATCACAGCGTTAATTTAAACCTATACCTGATACGGGGTCGGGACTGAGCTGGCATGATGAAAACTGGGTCGAGGTGCAAAAACTTTTGAGAACCACTGATATAGATCAGGGTTCCCCAATTCCAGTCCTGGAGGGTCAGTCTGTGTCAGTTAGCAGATTTTCCTGTTCAAACACACCTACTGAACCTGGCAATTGACTGGTGAGCTGAGGCGTGTTTGAGCGGAGAAATCGGCTGGGGAACGCTGCTTTAGATATTCCAGTTTCCTCTCGTGATCCAAAAACGTGTGGCTAGGTTAATTGGTGTCTTTGAATTTCCCCTAGCGTGTGACTGCGTGCCCTGATAGGCTGCTATTCTCTGTATTCAGATGCATTCTGGGAAACACTCCACCATCACCACAGCCCTGCACTGGATACACTGTTCTGTAGTATGGGAGGGATCACTGCGCAAATAGTTACTCCACTGGCATGGACACACTGTCCTAATGCTAGGCATCTATTCACCAGCAAGAACCATCATTTCAATAAGCTCTCATTCTAAGAAAAGACTATTCATTTTCTTCTAGGTTTCTTCTCTAGCTGCCATAACCCTTTTCACCCTCCCCATAACTTTGGATCCTCCTCCTTTTTCCAAGTTCTCGTCCTGGTGACACCCTAAGAGGTTTCCTCTGGTTCCATACCCCCAGTATCTTCTCCATGCTTTTATAATACTGGACTGAATCTGAATATAAACCATGCACTTCTCCATCTGACCATGACACACCTTGTGAAGCGATGTTCCACTACCTCACCCTCTTCATATCTCCTTGTTTTAATATCTCCTCCCAGGAACTTTTCCACTGAACTCTAGGAGAGCCCAAGAAACACTCACTTCGCCAGTAATGCCAAACTGCAGCTGCTATTTGCCCCCCCGCCTCTTTGCTCCACCTGTCCAATTCCAAACCTCTAGCATTTGTGTCCTGCTGGACATTCATTGGACTGGCTTCCTTCTCTCTCACTCCACTGTATTTCCCTTTTGGTAACTGCCCATTTCCATATTTCATCCTCCCAGACCCCTCTGCTGCCCCAAACACCACCTTTGACACTCTTTCCATCTCCTCCCTTCAGGAACCTTGTGGTTTCTGTATCTCTGCTCGCCTGCTTAACCTCAAACCTGTCTGACCACTTGTTCCAAGTCTTTTGGCAGAATACTCCCTGTTCACTCCTACCCCTCTCCACACTTTCTCAGGAATCATTCCTATGACCTGTTTTCCTCTCATCATCCTCACATCCCATCAGGGTATGATTCACCTGCCCCCCCTGTATGTCGGCAAAACCAAGCCCCCCCCCCCCCCATCTACCGCCATAAATTGACATTTACTGTATGTACCCTGCAAACCACCTTCAGCCATCACAACCCACAAGGCCCTGAAAATTGATCTTTATCTTCTTTCTTTCTTTTCTCACCATCCTTTCATACAAAAAATACAGAAATCTCTTCCTTCCGACCATTTGTCAGTATTATTGTCCAAGATACCAATATGCTGAGTTGCTCTAAGCAGAACCCCTCCACTGTTTATCTCACTAACTTCTCATTACAGGGGCCTGTTTCACAAAGCAGGGTTTCTTGCTTAACCTGATAACTTTGCTGGATTTAAGGTAGTCTGGGCTAAATGTAATTGAGGGAAGTCTATTTAGCCTAGGCTACCTTAAAAGGTTACTTAGCTAAGCAAGAAACCCTGCTTCGTCAAACTGAGCTCAAAGCCCATGTCTTCAGCCACAGTGTTGTTTACTGTGGCCCTTCTACATCCAGAGTTTGGTATCTCCATATCATTTCCAAGCTCTTTATGGTTTCCCAGCTGCATCTGTCACAATGCCTCTTCTCAAAGCCTCTTTCATTGAAGTTATTCTTTATCCACTGTTGCACTATGCCCAGTGAACATATGAGTTCCCTAAAGACATTAACTGCCATTATGTAGGTGCAAACCCAGAACCAGATCCTCAACATGCATGTCCGTGGTCTCAATAGTTCGAAAATTTTGAATTAACTGATGTCTCTGGTACCTGTGTGTGTGTGTGTGTGTGTGTTTAATTTAATTTTCATTAATTTTAAGATTTGCCACAATTATGTACAGCCCGTTACTGTAGCTGTCAATAAACCTTCATTTGACAGGCAAAGCAATAAGTCACGTATGAAATGTTTGCTGGTGATGTGCCAGGTGGTGTCTCAATGTGTGGTTTATAAATAATCCGTTGGCCATTCAAACGTCCTCTACTAGAAGCTGCCGTAGCATAAGCTTCATGGACCTGAAGCCCTGTAGACCACGAGCATGCGTCTCCTACAGTAGCATGTTTGGGGAAAGATCTTTTATTTATTTACTAATTTATATATTCCTCTTCAGTCCATCACTTCTGATATAATAAAACCCAAAAATCAGTCAGGCTAGTGAAGTTCAGCAAATTCTTCAGGTACGTATTCGCCACACAGTATCAGGACTTACAGGATCGCCAAGAATTCCAAAAGCTTACGACACTGCACAGAGATCACCTCTATGTCCAGGTGTGCTTGAGTTCCCTTCCATTGCAGCAAGATCTTCATTCTTGCTAATTTCTTGCCTTAACTGTGTATGTATCTACTGTATGTACTGTATAAGAGCTACTGACAACCAGAGATGATTTCCCTGTGTGTGTGTGTGTGAACATACTCAGCCAATGAACTGGATTCTGATTCTAATGTGAGTAGTATGTGTGGCTTTTATCATTTCTGAGGAATTGTATAACATTAATCTGCTTGCTTGTACTGTGTTGTAAATTGTGCTCATAATTTGGAGTAACTAGCATAGATTATGCATTCATAGGCTTTTGCTGTAGTGGATCCTGTACTAATAATACTTGTATTCTTCACTGTAATAGGGCGTTTTTAAGTAATGCGGTATCACCAGATGATCTCGGAACTCTTTCTTTGAGATCTAGTCTATTTGGTTTGTCTCTGAGTTACTCACATAGAATAGCACAGCAGGTGAAAGCAGACATTGTATGAAGAGCTCTCAGATTGTTTGGAAGCACTGGATCTCACAATGACCTAATGGTGAAAGAATGCTCTAAAATTCAAGGCTGCTATGTCGTTCTGCTTTGATGTCCTTGAGTGGGAGAATATGAGAGATTCATTATTCAGAAAGGAGGGCCGCGTTTCTGTGATACTGCTGACAGTGTAACAAGGTTGTGCAGTGAGGCATCTGCCGGTGGAGCTGCTGTTGGTACGAGAACATGTGTAGATGATCCAGTGATGAGCAGTTATCCTCAAAGACTTACAGGCATTTGGTTATACCTACAAGCTCACCTTGATACACTTTTCGCCACATTAATGTTGACCTTTCTGTCAACATCGTAGGGCAAGTGTCTGATGAATGTTAACAGTCTGAATTTGTGCAGGTTATTTGAAGAACATGATCTCTTCAGCAGAAATACTGTGAAATACACGTTATTATAGGTAAAATAGTGAATTGCTCTGACATCTACGAAAGTGCAAAAGCAATTAATCTATGTAATGACCTGTTCATAACGCCTCTGTACAACACATTGTGTTATTCATAAATACCAGGCATGTTTATTATGTAATTGATGTCATGTGCTGAAACTGAACATTTAAATATTTTCATTGATCCAATTAGACCTGTTGGGTATTACAGGTAATGAGATTTCTTAAAAGGGCAGGCAAGTAAATGAACAATTGCAATGGGCATACAGGTTCGTGGTTTAAACTGAGTATTGTTTTTAGTGCAAAACACTAAATACATTTGATTGGAATGGGATTATCCATTTTCCATGTGAATTTTTATATATAATCTGGAGACATGAGCCAACTAATGCAGAGCTGGGTAGTCCAGGTCCTGTGAGTAAATGTCCAGACCAAGATTTTGTTTCAACCAAACAGTTAAGGATTCTGTTTTAAGTTAAGAAAGTATTTCACCACAGTGCTAATGTAGAAAATTATAAATTTAATGGTATTACCATAGCCATAATATGACTTTTGTTAACTATCCATGTTATGTTATCAATGTTAAATAATAATAAAAAATATTTATTAATTAATTAATAATGATAATAATAATTGATGCTTTATTGATCCCCGTGGGGTAGTTCTCTAAATGTAAACCCAATTAAGTCGAATAACATCACTTAAACATTTTAATAAATTATTAACTGAATTATTATTATTAGTAGTAGTAGTAGTGGTGGTGGTGGTGGTGCTAGTAGTAGTAGTAGTAGTAGTAGTAGTAGTGGTGGTGGTGGTGGTGGTGGTAGTAGTAGTGGTGGTGGTGGTGGTGGTGGTGGTGGTGGTAGTAGTAGTAGTAGTAGTGGTGGTGGTGGTGGTGGTGGTGGTAG
>JAODLC010000140.1:4072952-4084929 GCA_026781145.1 Hippopotamyrus pictus | reverse complement strand
TAAGGACGATGAAAGTCCAGGTTCAGTTAATCTCCCAAGATATTTTTTAAAGATAAAGGTCATGCTGCAATTCACTCGCAAAAGACAAAGTCATTTTTAATGTGTTTCAAGATTGTGCCGCTCAAATGGAAAATGGAAAATTGGCTTTTAAGGCGGACGCAAGCACTGATTCCCCTTGTCAGTGATTTTGCTTCCTCTCCCGTGCCTCTCGACATGTCAATAAAGAGCGCGGTGAGGACACACTGGCATCAGCCTGCGGGACGACGGCGAGCGTAACCTTCCCTGTCGTCAGTGCAGTGTGCCAGTTTACGGCCTCCCATTTTCTGTCGTTACATTTGCTCGTCAAATGACTAACAAAACAATAAAACGTGCGCCAATTTGCTTAATTTGATCGAAAAGGAAACATGTAGGACTAGAAGATTGTTCCCTACAACGTGGCTTTCTCGTATTAAGCAAAAACAAAAAAGAAATCTTTAAGCACACTATTGCCTGTAAGTTCCAATCGAATGTCTTTCGATGAATTAAACTTGATCACCAATTACTTTTCCTCTTATCCCATCCTATTTACATTTAAGAAGAGCTTCTTTTGTAGTAACAGCTAATCTGATGTGTATTGGTGTAACGTGGCATTTAATATTCAGAAAAAATAAGAATAATGACAATGTCAAAGAGAAGAGTTTATACTACAAAAATCTGAGTTCTGTGACAAAGTATCAGCATTATTATGCACTTGAACATTTTTTTCCCAATTTTACAATGTCATTTCAATAGGCTTGAACAACTGTCTGTGCTTTCACAAACACACATATTATATGTTTATAATATTTTCCATACAGCTTAGCTCATTGAAGATCTGAATCTTATTTTGCCAATAGACTCCTGCTGCTGTTATTTTTTTCCTCACTATCCTTTTCTCTAATGTGTGGTTTAGGGAAGTATATCGTACCTAATGGGCTGAATGTTTCGGTCATAAGAAAGGTAAAATTATACCAATCTGGCCTGGGCATTTGTGCTGGGTTTATATGGTGTAACATAGGCTAAATTATAACTCCACAATGGACCACCCAGAAAAAGCCAGGTTAATTGTTCAAGATATAAATACTCTGTAAAGAGTAACACGTACAGCATTTAGCTAGAGTGTAATATGGACGATGTCATGACATATGTGACCAGTCCTTCAGTTCAGTTTTCCTTGTGTATTCTTGACTTTTTAGGAGCTGATTATACAGTATATTATGTTGTACTATCTACAGTAAATGTAAAGGTCTTTCTCCATCTTTCCGTCTTTGTCACCCAGAAGGCCAATGGAGGCTGTGCAAAGTTTGACACTTTAATCACCAGCTTGCTTGCAGGAGCATTTGTCACCCCGCAGGAGGGATTACAGTAATTATGTTGATCAACATGTTTGTTCCTCAGGATCAATGCTTTGAATAGTGCAGCGATCACAGATATGGTGATATTAGACAGACTCATCCAAGCCAATATCAGTTAGGGTTTTAAGAAGCTGTGTAGGAATTCAAGGGAATAACAAATGTTTCCATTATGTCATGTAAGAGAAACCGATACTTTTCAATATGAATTGTAGCTAATTCAAGTCAAGCGGGCTTTATTGTCACACCATCCACATACAGGTAGGTCTATCTAGAGTTAGTCCTGCTTCGATGTGAATAGGGCGTTCCTGAAAAACCTCTGGGTCCCTAAAATCACGTACTAAAATACGCACATTCAATGGGGAAAATAGGGTTTGGGGAACGCGACTCCAAAACTTAGTATTTCCTCCAGGCAAAATGAATTAAATAATAAAATCTGTGATTCCATTGGCCAATAATGTAATTATATGTATTTTAAGCAAGAAATAATAACAATACGTAAACAAATGATGTCATAACCATCTCCTATGGGTCTTATCAGTCTCACTAGTAACAAGTTGCCTACTGTAGGAACCGCTTCAACCAAACGTGCTAAACTGGCTAACTTGTTGATTTCTGAGCACTGGGAGCAGTAAGCTGCAGCCGGGTATCAACACAGCATAGCCCAGCAGATTACGTTGTGCGATAAAAACCTGTTATTTTGACATTGCGGGGACCATTTCGCAGGTCCCCACAAAGACCCGTGAATGCAATCCAAAAATTGAAAATGCCCAAAGCCTGCCAAAAGGTTAGGGCTGGGCAGGGGTTAATGTCGTCATGTTGGGATTAGAGTTTTCATAGAAATGAATGGAGAGTCCCCACAAAGATATAATTACAAACCTGTGTGTGTGCATTCTATGGTAAAAAATAATGAATAAGTAAGTAATAAGTAAAATAAGTAAATTAAGTGAGTGATACTGGGGAGGGGTGGGGGTCAGTATTCTTAGGCTCAGGTAGATGTTGGGGGGTTAAGTTTTGACTTTCCTGACAGCCTTTGTGGAAGAAGCTGGAGTTGATGCTGGTTGACCTGGCTTGGATGCTCCTCCACCTTCTGCCCGATGGGAGCAAGACAAACCGTCCATGGGGGGGGGGGGGGGGGGGGTGGCCCCCCACTGTAGGGACAATAATAAAGTAAAGCTATAGATGGACAGATAGTATTTTAAATACAGTGCTGTTTTGGACTTTGTTTTCATTGTGAAATACCACAGTGAGCTTTGCCCCTCCTTTTGGGGTAACTGTGCCAACTGGACATAACGTGGCTTCTGTCCTGTAGGTGTGGGGTTCACCGTCATCCTCATCTCCTTGTACGTCGGATTTTACTACAACGTCATCATTTCCTGGGCCCTCTTCTACCTGTTCTCCTCCTTCACTGGAGATCTGCCTTGGGTCCACTGTAACAATACCTGGAACAGCCCCAACTGCTCCGACCTCTGGTCTTTCAACACCGCCCTCAATGACACCCACAAGTCCACCCCAGCAGCTGAATACTTTGAGTGAGTTAGGCGGAGCCTAAATGTCATAAATGAGTAATCGCTTGACTTTTTAGTAGACAGGAGATAGAGTCCATCCTGTTCCTCCTCTAGGGTCAGTCTCAAGATGCTGTGTAAACCTAAAGTGTCTAATTCTGTATGGACTAACACCCGAACATACGGAGGGTGCTCGGGCCGTGTTTTGGTGTGAGAGATGATGCCAGTCGGGTTTGCTGTCTGACCGCCGTTCCTGTCTAGGCGAGGCATGTTACACCTGCAGGAGAGCGAGGGCATCCACGACCTGGGGCTGCCTCGCTGGCAGCTCACTTCCTGCCTCGCCGTGGTCATCCTGGTGCTGTATTTCAGCCTTTGGAAGGGCGTCAAGACGTCGGGGAAGGTAGGCGGAGACTCTCTGTGGGCGGGTCCCCTATGGGTCGCCAGGTTACCTGGCTGATTGAGGGTTTAGCCTAACTATTTAATTTATACTAACCTTTTTCAACATTGTGTCTGCCCATAACAATGTCTGCAAACATTATTGCGTGATTTTCTGGATGATTATATGTATTCATATTGTAGTGTCGCATCATGTGTATTGAATTTTTAATTTGGTTTTTAGTTCTTGATTTTACAAAAAGCACCACTAGTATTGTTTCTTTGTACGTATGTATGTGTGGTTGCTAGTATTATACATTGCATTTCTCCTTAAACTTACTGTAAATTTTAGACTGTACGCGATGTATTTTATCCTCCTAACCATCGCAAAGGAAAGTCAAGAACAAGCATGAATATGTATATACTGTAAAATATGTTATATATGGATGGGAAATTTATCCATTGTAAAAATCTATTAATGAGACCTTTATTGTTGTTGATTATGAAGCTATTTATTTCCACGTTAATAATGGAATAAATATGTCGTAGAACACATGGTGGCTGTGAATCGTTATCCCGCGCAGTCACATGACTCCGCTCGGTCTGTGCAGGTGGTGTGGATCACGGCCACCATGCCCTATGTGGTCCTGACCGTGCTGCTCCTACGGGGCGTCACCCTCCCCGGGGCCATGGACGGCATTAAAGCCTACCTGAGCGTGGATTTCCTCCGGCTCTGCGAGGCCCAGGTGAGTCTCTTCTCTTTCGCCATCGACATTCGAGGCAGGAATGGTATTAAGTGTAATAGTATTAATTTCAGTGCCTTATTACAATAGTAATAAGGCACTGAAATCTCTCTGGCGAATCCAGTGTGAGCTGGATACAATTAAGCAGCTTTTAGAATATATGGATCATTGTGGGAAAGCTGTGCCCAAACACCCATTGTGATATAAGTGAGCCTATTTAGTTCTGATTATTCATTCTTCTGTTAACCTCCATGCTGAACGTAAGGAGTACCATCATTTTTCCCCAAGGGGAAGCTCAATTTTATAGAAATCTGTGACTGCAATCAAGAAACTAAAAATGCCAAAAGTTTTGTATTTTCCTTGGGTTTTTATGGTTAAGGTTAGGGCTGGGTAGGGGTTAAAGGTGTCATTGTTGGGATTAGGGTTTTACCCATAGAAATGAATGGATGGTCCCAGCAAAAATATGAATACAAGTATGTGTGTGCGTGTGTGTATGTGTGTGTGCATACTGTATGCACGTGGGCAAGATGTGTGTGTGCATACTGTTTGCATGGGCTTAACACAAGCTGCATTTCCATTACATTTTTTGCACAAATCATAAGCAAGTTTTTGGTGTAACAATGCATTATGTAATAACATCTCATTATGTAATAACTTGACAGAATGTAACAAATTGAATGGTGATGCTAATAATGATGATGATGATAATAGGGTAATGTTGTAATATAAAATCATAATATAGTCTATAAATTTGTTACATTGTGTTGCGTTAATACATAATGTGGTGTTATTACATAATGCGTTGTTACACTGTGTGCAACAACGCATTATATAATAACATCAAATTACGTAATGAAAATTTGTTACAGTTGTTACATAGTGCAGCATTATTACATATGCATTGTTACAGTAGACAAAGATAAATTGCAAATTGTGTGTTTTTCTGTCCTCTGTATCTACTAAATCACAAATTCTGTTTCCTTTACAGGCTTCTTTTTCAACTTGCCTCAGTAACCAACTCAAGTGAACTTTAAAACTTTTTATGCGACATTTGAGGTTTTTATTAAGTGGTGGTCCAATGATTATTGCAGTTTGCGTCCTAAAAATGTCTCGGTCAATAGAAGCATCACTATAGCACAATAGGAAGAGCATGATGTAGCTGAAATGCTGTGATTGGGCAGGGATTAGATGTCATGCTATAAGAATATGAGTATATGCTTAGCAGTCAAAAGTGCTTAATGTTCCGATGTTCATATTACTGTAAACTTTATATATCACTATATCATGTATAAGTGTCTTCAAAAACCTCCATGAAAGACAAGTGGGTTCACGAGCCACACTCATCACAACAATTTTGTTGCGTAAAATATTTATTTTCTAAAAAGAGCTTGTGTTAGTTACATTAAATCCTTTACTACAGCTGATGAAGTTGTAGAAATCACATTTTCCTCAAGTAAGACGAAAGAATCCGCAATTTCTCCTGAAGGACACATGGCTAAGGACTCACAGCAGCAATCTGAGAATTAGATTAGAGACATGCATGCAGCAGCAATTTGCAAAATTACCCTGTATTCAGAAGTGTCTTTCATCTTTGTGTTGAATGAGTTTCCTGCAATTATCTCTAATAACAGTTTTTTTCGCTCCATCCTTTGTTTCGATCCCCGGGCGTTTGTTTTGTAGGTCTGGATAGAAGCTGCCACTCAGATATGCTTCTCTTTGGGAGTTGGGTTTGGTGTGCTAATAGCGTTTTCAAGCTATAACAAATTCAGCAACAACTGCTATAGGTAAGGCAGAGCCCCGCGTCGACATCCTAATAGGGCAGTCATCACACACGCAATTGAATTACAATGCCTTTGAAGTCCTTTGCAAGCCCCACCTTTCACACCGAGCTGGAGCACCGACCATTTGCCAGTTCTGTAAGAGTGATTGTATTGCACTTTATGTCGCTACCTTTAAGCGACCATCCTGATAAACATGTTTCTCCCATTAGTTTGAATTTGAATTTTTAGCACGTTTCGGAAAAATGCGGATAGGTGGGCAGTAGTTTCGGGGTGTTGCATTGGTGCTTAAAATCGAAACTCAAACGCCGATGCGTTAATTGTCGTGAAGTAGCCCTGCGTAAGTGCACCCGGCGATTATCTGTTATTATCCATCTTCTGCATCTTTTCCAGGTGTGCAAATGAGTCATAGATATGGCTGTGTTTTGTTTCCCAGAGACGCCATCATCACCAGCTCCATTAACTCCTTGACCAGCTTCTTCTCGGGCTTTGTCATTTTCTCCTACTTGGGGTACATGTCCCAGAAACACAATGTGGCTCTAGAGGAAGTAGCGACAGATGGTCAGTATCAACGAGACTCTTTGTTAGGCTTCCCCTAAACTTTTATACCACATTTAGATGACTTTCCCCTAGCCACAAAGCCCCTTATTGGCTACAAACATTCACCGCACTAAATATTAAACAAACACATTCTTTATTTAGGAGATGCTGAAAGGGGGGGGGGGGACTGATCTTTTGAGTGCGGCCCCCAGAAACAACAGACAGTCCCTAACAGTGGGGCTGTCGAGTATGTGAACAAAATGTACTTTGAGTCCAATTTAAAACGCGTTTGCTTTTGGAAGAGAATTGCTCTAGCTCATGTAAAAATCAATAAAAATCAACCCGCAAGATATTTAGAATCAATCAAGATAGGGTGACATTCAAATGTTTCACCTACATGAATTTGTTTTTGGTAAAAACAATCTCCAGTCACAACTTATTGAGTTTATTAGGATAATTGTCATTGTTCTCAAATTTATATGCCAGGACTACGACCGTTTATTAAAGGGGAAATTCCACTGAAATCTTAATTTCAGATGCTGCTCCCAATGTGTGTAGCACTGGAAATCCATATAAGATAATTCTTATTTTTGTAGTAAAATTTGCATTTTTGTACTTTGTAAGACATACATTTTGTAAAAGGCAAATCAGGGAAATCTGTTTAGAAAGTATTAAGAATTAAATGGATGGTCTGTTGTTTGTTGTGAATATCAGAACATAGAAATATTGTTGGGAGTAATTAATTTCAGAAATACACTTAGGAAGTGAATAACTGTTCCTATCCACATACTTCATCATTAGGAAACGTCTTCAGGTAATCTACTATATTCTGTACATTTCACTTGGTATTATATTGTATTACAGGTCCTGGTCTTGTCTTCATCATATATCCTGAGGCTATTGCTACACTACCTGGGTCTTCAGTGTGGGCCGTGATCTTCTTCATTATGCTGCTGACTCTTGGTATCGACAGTGCTGTAAGTACCCACACTGTCAGAAAAACGTGTATACAGCCCAGGTACAGTTTTATATCACATGGTACAAACAACATTAATGTACCCCCAATAGTACAAAATATTCCTCAGAGTCCATTTCTGTACCTTAAAAGGTACATTTACCTACAGCTAGGGCACAATTGGCAGAGCCTTGAGGGTACAGCCCCAGTGACAAGTAACTGTGCCCTCAATGGTACAAATTAGCACTTTGTCTGACAGTGTAATAAAGGGAGGAAAGTAACATAAATGCTCACAAATGCTAAAAAACAAAAAATAAGAATAATGGTAAATATGTTTTCCTAGCAGTGCTTCATTTTACGCGGGATGTTATTCTTTGCCTGTTGACAGTAGATGTACTGTAGAGTTGTTTGCTCAGTGGCTGGACCTATGGTACATTGTTGCGGTTCTGCTTTCAGATGGGCGGCATGGAGTCTGTGATCACTGGCCTCATAGACGAGTTCAGGTTTCTGCATCGACACCGGGAGCTCTTCACGCTCCTCATCGTCATGTCCACCTTCCTCATCTCCCTCTTCTGTGTCACCAACGTGAGTGTAGTAAAAAAGACCTCTGATACCTGCTGCCAATGATATGGGTCAGTATCAGCTGTGTTCCTTAATGTAAAGGACCCAGTTTCATTCATCAGCAGGGAAACTGGTATTTTCACTCTCTTGAATACCCATTGAGGGTTGATGGTTCAGCCATTGTGTGTTTTTTTTAATGGCTGTCCAGAAACAGTTCACTGGTGTGTTTCTTGTTGACTTACGAAACGGTTTACTCAGTGGCAAGTTTGGCACACGTAAGAAGCCGAAATGGACCGTTGACCACTTGCCAGATCCTTGATATTTCTTAGTGCTACATTCTAGGAGCAGGAACTGGACTGTGGCCATTGCGTAGTCACATTTGTCTTTCTTTAGCAGCTGTTAAGAGCTTGTTTAGTGTGCCGCAGATAGTTCTGTGAAATTTCAGTTCAGAACAGAACCTTATATGGATGGATTCGAACAGGAATTCTTATGACGTGAATGTGTGGAGGTCGTTGGTAATGTTATAGAAAGTGAGGGAATTCGCATCCTGATAAAGACTAGCATAGCTTTTGTGACAAAAACAATATCAGTTTGACTGCAATGAGTGATTTGAATATGTTCACTTTTTAGTTCCACTTCAGTACATAGACAGAGCCAAACATTTTGTGCAAAACAAGTTCATGCTAATGTTAGCTCTGTGACTTGGTAGCTGTCATTCTGAGTGTGCAGTGGATGACCAGGCACTGCCTCTTGTTGGAGGGGGAAACCAGAGGTAGATAGTTCAGGTCCAGAAAGTAAAAATCCAAACCAAGATTTTGTTTCAACCAACCTGTTGTATACTCTGTAACTATGATTCCGTATACTGAACTTAGTTTGAAACAAAATCGGGATTTTTATTTTCTCAATCCGAGCTATTCACCTCTGGGGAAAATTGAATAGCAAGGTGAGTTTAGCACCCACAACAACATGCTACAGTAAATGCTGTTTTGGAGGGTTGACGGCCACCCAAACAGGCTGTGACGGTAACTTAAAGCTGCAGCTACCTCAGATATTCGTTTTGCCCGCAGGGTGGGATTTACGTGTTTACTCTGCTGGATCACTTTGCCGCGGGAACATCGATCCTCTTTGGAGTGCTTATTGAAGCCATCGGCATTGCCTGGTTCTACGGTAAGCGTGAAGACCCGCGTCCGCTCATGGCTGACAATGCCGATGCCATATTAGGCACCTGATGGAATATTGGCTGATCTCAAGTGGCAGCAGAATTCCTCTGAAGTTGCGGTGACACAGAGCAGCGTCTGAAGTACCATGCTGGATGTCGGTTCTTGTTAAGTTGTTTTTGTGACTTGCAAGCATCCAGCTTGTAGGTGTGAGTGTCAGTGTTACAAATCTTCATGTTTAGGCCAAAGAAGGTTGAAAATTGATTTGGCATCCTGCAGTCGTTTCCCTACAAAGTCTGTATACTTCCATAATTATTGAGCTAAACAGTTATTGTATTTTTAAGAACATCCATTCCTTTTGAATCTTGGTCACAGTGAGACTGGGACATATCTCAAGAACTGCAGGGGACACCCTGGGTTGGGATGCCAGTCCATTTTATGAAAAATTTACACAAAACCATAGATTCTGCATTTTAAGAAACCTGTTGCTAAGACCTGAAATGACTGATCAAGACAGCTTATCTGAAATTTAGCATTCAAGATAATTTTAGTGTTGCAGATGGAGACACTGATAGCCTGAGCAGGCTAACGTGCTAACGCTTGGCCTTTGGGTCACCATGTCACTGTCCAATGTGACTGGGCAGACAGCAGCACCCTGGGGCTTCGTTGTCCTTTTACAAAGCTCTGGTACTGCAGATTTGGACCCGCAGGCCTGGCCTCTCGTGGTACACTCCCAAGACGTCATGAGAATTTCTAATTTCTCTTTGATAAGCTCGTGCATGGAGATGCTGGGCAAGACGGAGACTTTTCTCCATAACAAGGTGGTGAAGGTCCTCCATGTGATTTTCCTAACTGTTCCCAGCTTTGTACTCATAGCTGTGATGTGAACATGTTGATGTCTAAAACACTTCAATGTAGGGTAGTGATTCCTATTGATATAATCGTCTCATTCAAACTCTATAGATGTAACCAGAAGCCACTGATCTTTTCAGTGTGTGTTTGTTCTTTAAACACAAACCAACCATTTATTTGGCATGTTTGAAAACATAACAGTTTACAGATTTGAACACACCCTTGACTTTGAAACTGCGTAGCAAGTTTATTTCTAAGAAGAAAAAATGTTTAAAGGTCATAAGTTTTTTTTCTCTTTGTTGTGTTTGAGGTGTTTGTTGCATGAATGTTTTTCTGTGATTTCATCAAATTAGTGGATCAGATTAACAGCTCTTATCACAATACTCTATGAGCTGTTGAGTGGCTCGTGGGTTAGGATGCCATATATAAAAAGAAGATCACTGGTTCAAATCCCAACATCAGCAGAACGATTTTACCACTGGTCCCTTGAGCTCGGTTCTTAATCCCCAATCTATAGTTTTCACATGATGTCACATCCTTATAGGACCACCCATGTGGAGGGCAAAACAAGCTTTATTCCACTGCCCGGCATTTAAAGAGTAAACCTGCTCTCAGGAGACGCATTTCCGATCAATATTTTAATAGGTGCAACTACCAACCACAATTGCTTAACTACCAGTGTCGTGGTGCGCACTCAAAAAACTATGCTGTGGATTATCTTTCTTCTCATAAGAAACATACAGGGTCAAAGGTCAGACTGACAATGTTTTTTTGTAAAAATTAAAAGACAAAATATATCCGATTTTTTTTGTTTCTAATCAAGAGATAATCTTCTGGTTTTTTTTGTGTTTGTTTTTTGAGTGCACACCCCAACACTGGTAGTTATTACCATGTTTGTTTAGCCAAAATTTCCAGTGCATACTGTAAATATGAAGGACTACAAAGCGTCCAGTGTTAGCACCCATTTTGGAAGGCTTTCCTTGCCCTCTAGATCTGTGGGCCAGTCACGTGACTGAAAACTAGGAATTGCTCTGACCCTGCTTTCTCAAATGTGTATTGCTTTGGATAAAACCCGCTGACTAAATAAGTTAAATGTACGAAATTATCCTCCCACTGTCACCCTGTGCTTGCCAATAGCTGTCATTGAAAATCACAATAATGCTCTCTGCTTATAAGTGAACTTATCCTGTATTAACTTATCCTGATAAAATATGAAGTGTTTTTGTTGTAGGGGTGGATCGCTTCAGTGATGACATTCAGGAAATGATTGGTCATAGACCAGGACTCTACTGGAGGATGTGTTGGAAGTTTGTGAGCCCTTGCTTTCTTTTGGTAAGTTTTTATCAATTATAATTCTCCTCCCCATTCCCCAAAGTACTTTATCCATCCATCCATCCATCCATCCATCCATCCATCCATTTTTATACCCACTTGTCCTATTAATAAAAAAAGAATTAATGACTTTGAAATGCTTCTGACTAAACATAGTTTATAACGTTAGTATATACTTTGGTATATACTATATACTATGTTCAAATTTTCGGTTATTTGACTGTTCTTTGATTTCTTTACCTGGGTTTATATTTTGAGCATGTTGTTCATTGAAGCCTTTTTCTGGATGTTTTGACACATTAATATTCGGTTTATTTCTTAGTTCATGGTGGTTGTCAGCTTTGCGACTTTCAACCCGCCGAATTACGGGTCGTACGTGTTCCCGATGTGGGCGAACATGCTGGGATGGTGCATTGCCATGTCCTCCATGGCCATGGTGCCCCTCTACGCCATTTACAAGTTCTGTACTCTGCCTGGAAGATTTTGTGATGTGAGTAGTTACATATTATTTATTGCGATTCTTGTTTTTGAGTGAAGTGTAGTTTTTATGTAGTCAGTGTTTAAAAAAAAAGTCTCCATTTTTTAAATTTAAAATTGTTCTGACTTTGACTAGATGATCAAGCTACAAAATAGTTTCTTTCAGTAAAGTACCTTCCTTCTTGACGGGAATGATGAATATTGCTAAATATTGGCTTCAGTTTAAGCTATGTATACAGATGCTCCTCTACTTACGAACTTTCAACTTACAAACTTTCAGACATACGAACGAAGAGGACTGTAAGTCCAAATTGTGTTCATTGGGCTCCCAT
>JAODLC010000140.1:4052133-4063575 GCA_026781145.1 Hippopotamyrus pictus | reverse complement strand
TATGAATGCATTATAATGCATTATGAAGGTATCTATAATGCGTTATGCATACAGACTTTAAGTAAAGTCTTACCGTATTTCTTCTAAGTACAATCATAAACTGCTAACGACATGCTCTGTCAGTATTGCTCACTCAGAATAAATTCTTGCCTACTGGGATCTCCCATTGGGGGATTGTCACCTTTTCATGGTGGAGAGGTTTGCATGCTTTGACAAACCACAGAGATCAGTCTTCTGAAGCCCGATTTCCCTGCTAGGGCTTCCCATGGTGAATAGGCCTCTGTGGAGAAGCTAGACAAACTATGACCCAACAAACACCCCCATGACCAAAAAGCAGAGTTCCCTGTTTAGGATAGGGTTACTGGGATCCACCCACTGAGCCAGCCCAGCTGGGATTTTTCCATTGGAGCAGAGTGTTGCCACCATGACACTGCTAGCCGCACAGTGGCAAACTCTAACTGTTGTTTATTGACTTCTTTACAAGCCCCGTGCTGTCCATTATAAGCACCATGTTCTAACAGGAGGATATACGTTAGAGTACTTAACACTGGACTACGTCAGGCTAAAGTTCAACGGTCGGCTTTAGGGCTCTTTTGGCACCATGAGTTTGGGACACTCGCGTGAACAGAGATCCGTGGCGGCGAAGCGACAGCCAAGTCACCGAACGAAGACTGAGGTTTATCAATGTACCTCCCCAGTGCCTACTGTGGTCACGAGCCGTGGCCAATGACTGAAAGAACGAGGTCGTGAGTACCGGTGGGGGAAAATGAGGAGAGGGTTTCGAGTTTCCAGACTATCTCTTGGTGAGAGGGATGAGGAGTTCAGAGACCTGGAGAGATCTCGAAATAGAGTCGTCGTTCTTTCAAGAGGAGCCAGCTTGGCTGATTCAGATGTCCTCTTGTTACGTTCCGCTGGGTAGAAGCCCTGGTGCCGACACAGGACATGCTGGAGGGACTGTATGTCCCAGTTTAACATCTGGGCATCCTGTGAACGAACTACAGGTCCCTAGTGGTCTGACTGGCTAAGCTTGCTGCCACCGTGACACTCACCAGGAAAAGTGTGCAGTGTGAAGCAGATGGTGAAGATGCTGGTGTTTGCCTGCACTACACAAACGAAACTCTATACCAGTAATAAAAATGCAATACACACAAGTATTAAAGTATGTGAGCATTTCAGCCTTGTGTTATTAACCATACAGTAGGCGTTAAGCAAAGTCATCTTTCAGTTCTGGCTCTTTTTTTTAACCCAAAATACATTCACACATTCATCCATTCTCTGCTCAAGTTACCTAGTAAAAGACCTCAGGTCCTGACACACACATTAAAAAAAAGAGATTTATTTGCGCTACTTGGAGAAGACTGCCCCTGTTATTTTGTAGCTTCATACATTAGCATTAGCATTGTATTATGTGCTTTGAAAAAACGCTTAATGTGGCTGAAATCACTTTGTGGAGGTTTTTCCTTAGAAGCAGGTAGGCAGGCCAGGTCAGTCGGAGGGCGATGCTGAATGTTGTTTGGAAACCTAAATATGAGTATCACCACACTGACAATACAATTTATCAGAACTGTTAATGAGACTTTCTATCTGTCTTCAGAACTGGCATTCAGATGTAACCGACTGGGAAAGAACAAAATGATCACAAGAACAATGCAGGTAATTGGTCTGGCTTTTCTCCAGACAGCCTGCATGACCCCGAATCCACTCAGTTCATTATCGGTCAAATAAAAAAAATCTGAGACATGATAAAAATTCCTGAAAATCATCTACAAGGAGCTTAGGAAACACTGAAGAGGGACACCTGAGCGCGATTAAAAGCTATAGATCAGCGTCTGTAAAACAGGCGAAAAAATCAAAACATCTAAAGCAGAACATAAAGCAAATTATAGACCAAAAATGATACCAGAAAACATCTCCTCCTTAGCATATGTTGATTGAGCATCTTATTTGCAGCGTATTATTATATTATAATGGGACGCAGGTGGGTGGATACTGTCCGTTTAGAGCGAGGCCTCCATCATGGCGATTCTCACAGCCTCCGTTGTGGATTTCCGTGGCATCAATGTTCGCTAAGATGGCCAGACTCGATTTTAAGTGTAATCACTTAACGGGCACCGCAGAGATGGAGATGATTCAGACGTTTGCTTCTCAGCATGTAAAAAATTACAGGATGCAGAAAGACATAAGTCAGAGCAGATTAAAATATTAAAATGTGACACTGGGCTCTAATCCTGTTCAGTGTGTACGCCTGATTTATTCGATCTGGGATTGGCTCTAGACCCCCCTGCCATCCTGACCAGGATGGATGGATGGATGGAATATGGGAATTTACAAGTAAGAAACTCAAAAGGTATTTGAGTTGCAGTTCTGTTCCATTTTGTTACGCTTAATATTTCATCTGAGGTCTGTTATGGGAATATGGTATTATTCAAGTATAATTATTATCACAGGTAAATGTGTTATTGATTTAAATATGTAAATGTTGAATGCATCCTTAATATAAAACTGAATTCGAATGTTACCTGTTTCTGCAAAAGCAGATATCAAAATAGTTGGTGCATTGGAGTATGGAAGATGAACTGCAAGAAATTACACAGTTTAACAAATGTCACAAGAGACACTTTTAGTGTAAATAAAATTCAGATTTTCTGGATAGTATCTGCCTCTCCACTGATTCCTATGATGACCAGTTGAAAAGGTCTAGAACCACCACTGCACCACTGCACGTATCCTGGTTAGGTTCATCAGGAGGGCCTGCAGTGTGTCGTAGGCAGTGTAGAGCACCAGGCCTGGGTTCACACTGGCTGGGAAGCCAGTCCATCACAGGGCACATACACACACTCAGTAGCAGACACTGTGTGTAGTTCAGAGACACCAATTATCCTGACTGTACATCTTGGGACTGTGTGGGGATACTGGAGTACCTGGAGGAAACTCGTGTAACACTGGGACGCAAACTTCACAGACCGAGCGAGGGAGGGATTCACCCCCCTCTTCCCTGAGGGCTGCTTCTTACAGTAAGTTACGATACCACTCACTACGCTCATCGCGCCCTAATTTCAGCTGCTGTACAACTTCAGTCGAAAAAAAAAAAACAAACAAAAATTGTCTACATATTATTTTAAGGTAACAGAAGTATTTCCTTTTCTTTTGCAAAAAGATGAGTAATTGGTGTGGTAAAACAAAATGAAAATTGTATCAAACAGGAGAGAATGTGACACCTGATCACTGAAGGAAAATTAGGAATTATACAACTTTAGTGAATATATAAACAGTAATATCAATTAATTGCATAATATACATATTGTGATACTACCTTTTTTTCACAAGCGACTAATTGCACCTCATGTCGCAGTAGAACAAGCTACAAGTCCGGGTTTTGCGTGGATTCTTTGAGGGTTACACATAAGCACCACTTCTGTGTTATTCTGCCATCTTGTGGACGAGCTGAAACACTGCTTTGAATTTGAATCTGCGTTACATGTAATATACCGTAATATAATGATTTAGCTGAAAATTAAAGGCAGATTATTCTATAAAACATATTTTGCAAAGCATTTGTAGCGTCTGTCATTGACAATTATATCTAGATTTCTTTACTTGAATCAGGGAGATATATTTAGGCCTATAATTTATAGACCTATATCATATAAATAAAACATAAATTCCCTCTGACTCACCATGTCTGATTAACTAGACTAATAACAGCTAGCCTTTAAAATGTTGTTCTATGTTACTACTTTATCAATTTGTTCGTTACCTTAAGCGTAAATTAATTCCGTATAAACAAAACTTAAGGAGTTAAACATGAGTTTGCTTATAGAGTAGGTAGTAGGCCTATGAAAAGGATATAGATCTGCGTTATAGATAAATGCAATTATTTTTATTTGACAGTTGATCTTATAGCTTTTGTTGTCCGCGAACGAGGCTATTTAGCCGTTTGTTGTGATATTGTGGAGGGAACAAACATGTTTTTAGATACGGACACAGCGCATCTATGGGGAAGCAACATCCTGGCTGCGCGCTGCAACCAATTCTCTGGGCGCCTCATTAAAGCGTTGCCTGGTTCTGAGGCTCAAAGTTTGGGGGCAATACTGACGATCTCCTGGTGGCTTTAAGCTGGCTGGACCTAAAATGTGAAAGGAAGAGGGCAGCGCTTGTCCTCTAGCTGTTGATTGCTGCTGATTACGTTAATCACGATGCAGGAAGATGGTGCGTGAGTTTCTGCTGCTGGAGATGTTTCTATAGAAACATTTGGAAATGGTTGGGAAGCTTCCCCTGATATCTCAGAGCTTCATGCAAAGCGGTGCATGACATGCGTCCTCTCAGCTGCCATATCAATGCTTAGGCACCAGTGCTTCGAAACAGCCAGACAGCGTCGCCTTGAAATATAAGATGCAGGCTGGTATGTTCTGCTGAAGAATATGCAGTTTGCGTGAGTTATCTGCGGAAAGTTAAGGGAAAGTGCGCTCTCTTCCATCCGGAGCGTTAAGAAGACCAATACTCATCATGCACTTTTTAATATCACGACTGTTGTAAATTGCGTCGCAGTCCCAAATTTTCTAGTGCTCGTCTAATACCTTGCAGGCTACAGGTAGTAACTAAATTATGAGCGCAGAGAAGCCCAGCTTCCTGTCCCAGCCCGTCGTGAAAAATATATACGTGTATCGCAACGGCGATCCTTATTACGAGGGCCGCCGGCTGGTCATTAACGAGAAGAAGGTGTCCAGCTTCGAGACCTTCCTGCGGGAGGTAACCGGCGGCGTGCAGGCTCCGTTCGGCGCCGTGAGGAACATCTACACGCCGAAAGCCGGACACCGGGTCTCCTCCATGCAGCACATCCAGAGCGGGCAGCGCTACGTGGCCGCGGGAAGCGAGAGGTTCAAGAAGCTGGAGTGAGTGGGAACTAGGAAAAAACTGTAAAATAATATATACTTTTAAATCCTATTTATTTCTTGGTTTACATGGCCACAAGTTAGTTTCTGCAAGTTTTGTGTGTGTGTGTGTGCCGAGCGCGTGTGTGTTACTGTGATCCAGGTATACATTACATTATGGGGACCAAATGTTCCCACAGTGTTACAAAACCTGTTATTGTAACGTTGTGGGCCATTTTTTTAGGTCCCCCCAAGGGCAAACTCAATTTTATAAAAATCTGTGCCTGCAATCAAAAATCTTAAAAATACCAAAACTCTTGTATTTTGTTTGGTTACTTATGGGTAAAGTTAGGGCTAGGTAGGGGTTAAGGTTGTCATTGTTGGTATTAGGGTTTTCCCATAGAAATGTGTGTGTGTGTGTGTGTGTGTGTTTAGGTATTGCCTATTTCTTGCCCTGAGATTTCTAGATGTTTATTGTGTCAATATTGTGTCACTATGTTTGTTTCATTCGCCATTCAGCTCTGAAGGCTTATTCTCCACAGAGTACATTTGGAGTATATCTCTATTTTTAGATTTTGTTTTTGGACACATTATTTAGAGTGGTGCTTGGCAGGGAATATTCTGCAGCTGAACGTCTAGATAAATATAGGAAGCCTTAAAACTAAGGAGTGTTGCATTTATCTCAGCACTGTGATTCGTAGTTGTTGCAGTTAGAGTGTTTACATGCTTGGTTATTATTGCCTTTGAAATGCACAAATTATTGTGTTCATCTTTTCCAGCTATTCACAGATTGGCACCAAAAAGAAAAAGCTTCTTCAGAATAATGGAGTAATGGTAAGGTCCTGCCTTCATTTTGTGATAGATCATTTATTTATTCATCTATTCTGCTGCAGCGCTGTGAATTACCTGACTTATACTTGCAGAAAGCATTGTATTGCTGGCATGTGCGATTGGGGGTAACGCGGAAAGGCTTTCTTTTGTTGTCATTTGAGGGGGGACTTAATCTTCTTGCTTCAATTGAAACCCTACAGACTGTTTGTCTTGATAATGACAGCTGTAGTCGTATCTTACCCTCTCCTGTTGCCGTGGTATAAGCTCACCCTAATTGAGTCTGACTTTTGACATGCGCTGGAGGATAGCCCGAAATCAGGAAGCCACCCCGTAGCCCCGTGGTAGGACATTTCCAAGGCCCACATCTTGGCCAAGGACAAACAAATCAGATATAGGAATCTGTTTTTTTTTTCGGGAGGAAAGTGAAAGCGATTACTGCAATGTCAAGGAGTAGCATTACTTAATGCGAAATTGCCTTCATCAGAGGTAATTAAGCCTGCTCCACTTGACCATAAAAATCTGCAGTGGGTTTACTGAGTAATGTACAATAATATCCAAGTGTCATATCACAGGCCATCTCTGCCTGCCTTTCTGTCTAAGTTCTCTGCAGAATTATGAAACGGGAGAGAGGAACAAGCTGGAAAATGAATCCTGGATGGATGTTTGGGCAGGAGGATTGCGGGTCCATTTCTCATAGTGCACAGTGGCAGAATGGTGGTGCCCCTGAGGGCTGGGGGGGGGGGCTTTTGGCACTACAGTAAATATTAAATAAATACGTTGTTATTTAGGAGATGCTGGAGCCGCGCGTTCCGCTAAACGGCTAACTACGATCTTCTGAAAATTTGCCGAGTTTCTTCAAGACAAAACGATGCGGATGCAGCAAACTGTACAAACACATGGAAGGCAGGGGGGGCCAAAGTGACCCTCCCCTAATTGCCGGGCAACCCATTAGTTGACATAGGTTGCTGCCTAGGGTGCCCTTTTTTTGAGGGGGGGGTCGACTGAGCAGCCACTGGCTCCTCCCTGGCAAGCCTCACCCCCAGGCGCCCTTGGTGCGAGGATTGTGTGCAGCTCACTGCCCAACCCAAGGCGAACTCAGCCAGTGAAATCTGGCAAGGGCCCCTCCTGAGCGTTGACCGTTACTGATTGTAAGTGATGGTCCACTGAAATAAAATCCATAAGGATGGCAGCGTCCAGATGAAATGCTTTCGGGAGTTCCTGGAAATCAGAGAGGACACGGAGTTTTTCAGGGAGCAGTCTGTCCCACAACAGGCAAACCATTAAGCTCAACAAGCCTTTCCGGTTGTCCTCATAGCCATGAAAAATGCCTCGTATTAAAACCCTCTGCCACCTCAAGAAAAAGACGCAATTAAATTTGCTAGTGGATGCGACTTGTTTAAAAGCAGTTCATTATGGCGGCATGGCTCATTGGAGTGGATTTGCAGATTTGGGATTAGTGATAGAGAATCCCATTAGGGTAGAGCACAGCTCCCATAATACCTCCATCAGACTGCCAGTGTCACACCCGCAAATGAGAACCAGCTGTGCAGAAATTCCTCGCCGTTGTTCCTGTGACAGATTTCTCCCTCTAAGTCTTGGAGAAAGAGTCAGCCGGCAAGGATGGGGATGCAGCGGCCCGGCTTAAGCGTCAGGCCTGTGCGTTTAGGGAAACGAAAAACACCAGGTTCGGTCTCTCGGGGAGATGTTAAAATTGAGTTAATAATGAAGAAAGAATTTAAGAATAAAGTTGTAGAAGTGTAATGAGTGGAGAACCATTTTCAGTTACAGATTAATAAAAATGTAAAATTTTACTAGCATTGCTTTACCATGAAAGTATCCAGACTATGGATGCATTCATTTCATGTTTAATTTTGATAAATTTATAAAAAGATGTTAGCTCCTGTAAAATAAGGTTTTACTACATTTTACAATAGGAATGCAATAGGGGGTGTAAAAATATTAAAGTGTCAGTATTTGCTGCTTGTGCTCATCTTGTATTTCACTTCTAACTTTCCACTCCTGCGGCCCAATGAACGCAGTTTGCCTCTCCTGTTAGAGTTATCAGATAGACGAGGTGTAATGTTCACCCATCTTTCCTTGCTGCTGAAGTGTGATATCGCACTAACGATTAAATATTCATTCCTGGAGCACCAGCAGTGTCTGGACATGTGTGGCGTCAAACCTGATGACTGCTCCTGTGGCTCCTCTCTCGATGGTTTCTGCGAGAATTCTTCCTCCGCTCAGAGATTTAGTCAGCATTCCCGTTACACTGCAAGCGTAGGAACCTTTTTGTCGTCTTGTAAAATCCAGTGCGTGAATTTGTTCACTGTTTCCTTGTTCTTACCCAAAGCTTTTTATTGGTAGGAGCTGAGCTACTGGTTTCCCAGGTAATTGGCAAGACCAGACAGGCTTAAACAGGCAATCTATTCGCGGGGGGGGGGGACACTGCCCCATAGCACCCTCTTGTTCTCTCTGATTGTTTCAATTAGAGAGCCCTCCAAGCATTATTTTTGTGAAAGCGCACAGCGCCTCAGCCTCGACCCCTGGGCCCCCATGCCTCTTCACCCCGCAAGAGCGTGGATCGCCGTTGCTAGGGAATGGGGCCCAATGAAACGAGAGTTCGACCATTTTACTGTCCCAGCCCTAGAGTACAATCCATACCAGCCTCGGCCCTAATAAAATCTAGATTGGATGGTTCACAAATGAGGAGAGCTGGCCTCATTTTTTTGTGCGTTACAGACATGAGATTTTGCTTTGGAGTTGCGTACTTGGGGAAATTAAGAACCTGGTTATGCACTGCAAAAAATGAAAATTTAAGTATAATTTTCTTATATTTGGACAAAATTTCATTAATAAACTGACTAATATGACATCTTATGAACAGGATTAATTTGCTTGCATTTAGGCATATTGTCTTATTTTAGAAAATCTTACCGAGAACAATTTTCTCACTGCGCTGGCAGATAATTTAGCTAGTTTTAGGCCGTCTTGTCTCAAAACAGAAACAGTTCATCTTGAATTTGAAAAGCCCTTTTTCGCAGTGTATGGCGCAGTGCGTCAGCCTGCATCGGTGAGGACGTGGATTACAGACAGACACACTGCTGGTGTTTTGCCGCTCTTTGTAGCTACATGGTTTGCTGTTTAGCGAAATTACAGTTACACGAAGCCGTGTGCATACTTCATGAGCTAGCTAATGATTAACAACGGATAATTAATGAGGGAAAAGTGCTTAACACTGTAATCAGTTGAGGCGCTAGTGTTTCTTCATGAATAATTCATTGTGTGCCATCTAATGAAATTGTATAGCTTCTATTTTTACCTGATTGGCTATGCACAGCTACAGTTACATTGTGGCTCGTTGAAGGTACAGTAATATATAGTGCTTAATGTTGTAAAATTATGTCATTGAACTGTGGCTTTTAGTGCCCTTTTGAAATCCTCTTTTCTTCTGTCGTTCTCAGGTAAAGCCAGTGGCCCAAAGTCATATAGTTGCCTCAGCGAGGTTCCTGAAACCCATCAAAGAGCCCTGTCTGATTTTGTAAGTCCACTGGCACGTAGAAAGTGTTGTCTTCCGACCGGGTTCGGCGTGCCGGCAGGGGAAGGCGTGTCTTCGTAATGCCCAGGGCTGACGCACTTTGCCATTTTCCAGCGTGGTGGCGAATGGAGACGTACTGAACCCCCCCGTCCGGCTTCTGATACCCCAGCGGATGCTCGGCCTTTTCGAGCGGGTGCTGGAGATGATCACCGAGAAGATGAATCTCAGGATTATGGGAGGCGTCCGCAGGTAGCTGCTGTACAAGTCGACACATTTAACCTTAATTTCAGGCTAGGACTCATGGTGCTTAGAACACGACATGAAAGTCTTTTATTGCAGGTATGTTTCTGATAGCACCGGATCGCCCTCAGATTAAGAAACTTTCTTCTCTTAAGGTGGTAAAAACTTTCCCTGTATATCATGTATTCAGACCTAAAGGCTGCTGTGTCTCATTCTCTGCAGCCTGTACGCGCTTGATGGGACGCTCGTCAGTGATGGAAATGACCTGGAAAGCGGACAATACTACGTGGCTGTTGGGCGTGAGAAGTTTAAGAAGCTCCCCTATAGTGACCTCATATTTGCCAAACCAGCATCGATGAGAAGATTTGTTGGGTAGAGTTTATTTGAACCATCTAACCTAGAAATACCTAATTAACATTGTCTTTATTCATACAGATAGCATATGTTTTATACGTAATACACATGTTCAACCATCTTCTCAACCTATTCTGGCCAGGGTTGAGGGGTACATATTGCCTAATTTAATTTTTAGTAACGTTAAGCTTGCTTCTATATTTTGATATTTTGATGTTGCTACAAGTGTTTCCAGTTCAGTATGGCCTTCCCAGTACATGCCATTTTTTGAATGTCTCCACATCAGTCTGAGTGTTCTGTCGGAATCTGCAATCGAAATGTATGAACATGAAAACTGTCAGATGTGATTTTGTAGGTCAAAGGCTGCCTCCCTGCCTCCGATTTACAGAGTCAAAAAGCAGAGCGGACCTGTAAGTGCACATGGCTGTTATACCTGGGCTTTCTGCCACTTAAGGGGCGCCGGGGGCTGGACGTAGGAATTTACCGGAAAGAAGAACTTTAATAGGAAAGAAAAAAAAAACAAATTGGGGCTACTTTATATGTTTGTTCAGTAGATATTTTTTTAATATTAGGCTTCTGAATTTAACTCTTGTCTTTTGGTTTAACATAAGTATTCTGACTTTCACAACGAAAAATCCAAAGTAACTGAACCAGACATTAATGTATAAAAACATAAATATGAATATTATGGTGGTACTTGTTTTATGTATTTTCTTTCAGTCCATGTATAGAAATATTTCACTTCAGTTCTCTACTCCAAAAGCACACGTAGATAACATAGGTTACTTTATTGGTCAACAGGGGAAATATTAAAACAATACTGATATAAGAGGAAAAATAAGTCAAAAACTTTACATATATACATGTAACAGCAGTAATAAAATGTGTTTCTAAGCACAAGGTGCTAGGCTGTACCAAAGTTAACCGTCTTGCTCAGTTCATGGTTATTTGTGGAATCATGGGTAAAACTGCAGTTTCACTGGATGCCTACATCGGGGAATTTTTGAATCTACATTCTAGAGCAGTGTTTCCCAACCTTTCCTCTGGGTACTCCGGTTTCCCCCCACAGTCCAATGACATGCTGAGGCTGATTGGAGTTGCTAAATTGCCCATAGGTGTGCCTGTGTGCGTGAATGGTGTGTGAGTGTGCCCTGCATTGGGCTGGCCCCCCGTCCAGGGTTGTTCCCTGCCTCGTGCCCGTTGCTTCTGGGATAGGCTCCGGACCCCCCGCGACCCAGTAGGATAAGTGGGTTGGACAATGGATGGATGGATGGATGTTTCCCAACCTTGACCTCTGGGACACCACAGACGATCCACATTTTTGCTCCCTCTTGGCTCCCTGCCAGACAGTCCACGTTTTTGCTCCCTCTTGGTTCCCTGACACAGTCCACGTTTTTGCTCCCTGCCCGACAGTCCACGTTTTTGCTCCCTGCCCGACAGTCCACGTTTTTGCTCCATGCCCGACAGTCCACGTTTTTGCTCCCTGCCAGACAGTCCACGTTTTTGCTCCCTTCCAGCTCCCTGCCAGACAGTCCTCGTTTTTGCTCCCTTCCAGCTCCCTGCCAGACAGTCCACGTTTTTGCTCCCTACCAGCTCCCTGCCAGACAGTCC
>JAODLC010000140.1:4019124-4038607 GCA_026781145.1 Hippopotamyrus pictus | reverse complement strand
GGGAGGGGGGGGGGGGGGGGGGGGGGGGGTGCGTAGACGCGGTAGAACGTTCTGCAAATTGATGTGAACAGGGCATCTGGAAAAATATAATTAGTCTTGACAATTGTGGGATGGCTGTTGGGATATTTTATTCAAATGTCCATCACGAAGGATGCGAGAACCTGACGGCTTCCTCAGAGACCTAACAAACCTCTAAGTTTATTACGAGTTTTACGTCTTCTTAATTTAGAACCTGTGTGCATTTTTCTTCCTTCTATTACCGTACTGAAGTAATACCTCATAGCAGCTACAGTAAAAGGCATGAATGAAGTTCTGGTGGGAGTTTTATAAAGCAATGCTCTTGGCTGAGTGACATAAACAGCGTTCCTGCTCATTCTCTACTGGGCAGCGCAGTATTCAGGTAGACAGATATTCTGCATGTCTGGAAGGCAAAAAATGTTTCAAGCTGCAAGTGTTCTGTGGCGTGTGCACACACAGTGTACAGAAATGCACACCTGCTTCCTGGGTTATGCTCAATAGGAAATAGATAATACAAAGAAGACATATGAAATGATACATGAAAATAAATGAAATTATTAAACTAAAAATATAAAATATAATGGCATAATAAGACAATTAAAAAAGAGGTATGATTTCAGTAATTGTAGAATGATGATGATGAGAAATTAAAAGTGTAGGTAAAAGCAAAGTAGAATATTAGCTGTTACTTTAGAGGTTGGCATGTTACTTCAGATACGTCGCAAGCGTACGGCTTGTAAATACGACTTTTTGGTGTTCTTTAGCCTGTAAGAGACTTGGCAGCCCTCAGAGAGAAGCTCACACTTAACGCATGTTGTTTTGCCTTCTTGGGGACAGTTTTTGGGGCCAATTTCACAACTAAGAAATGTGATTTGCGTAGATACCGTGTCGCTCAGCCGGAGCGTCCAACTGCCGACCGTATTTTTGGAGGAGTTGGACGGCTTTTAAAATTTGATTTGGGTGAGAGAAAACTGGGGGGGAGAAAAAGAAACTAATCTGATGAGGGTTGTTACGATGATGTCTCGAGGAAGATCGGGGTATGTGAGGACCGCGTGAGCTTGGTGAAACATGCCCGTACATCCTGCTCGCCAAGAGGTCGATGTTAGCTGAATGTCCTTTAAAAAAGGTCTTCCGGTGGGCGATATAAAGCAAGCATTCGGGTCTCTCACGTGATAGACTTCGCTACTAATTAGTGGCGTGGTTTGGTTGCAGGCGGTAGGGTACAGAACTAAAAGATTAAAGCAACGGAGCACAGAGAGGGATAAAGAATTGCGTGAGCAACCAGGATCCCTGGCATGTTAATTAACCTTTAAAACCGCATATGTGTGATGTCTATATTATTACATTGTTGCTTTGTTGAATGTGCCCTTTTTTTCTTGGTAATAAAGTTAAGCCTATACTTTGTGGTCTCAGCGTAACTGTTTTCTGGAGTTCAGGGGTGTTTCCCGAAGCCTTCTTAAGCCTTCCATGTTAAAAGATAGAACTTACGAACGACATGGCATTAAGAAGGCTTCGGCAAACCCCCCCCCCCCCCCAAATTCTTTTGAGACTTTATATTTGAGACTGAGATGAGGTGTACAGCTGTACAGCTGCATGGGCATATATAATATATACTGAAATGGGAGGTGCATGCATCTCTGATCGACAGAGGAAGTGATGTAATTCTGATGAGCCGGACAGCCGATTGGCCGTTAAGTTCCAAGCAGCCTTCCAGGAGTCCCGATCTCGTGGTTAGCGAGTATCTGGGCAGGCCGCTGTCATCAAGCCCGGCGGCAGCCGTCTGCCAGTGACTCTGCGGAGGCTTGCGTCACTGCAGCCTCGGACGAGCCGTGCGCCGGTGGCCTGCAGACCTCATGCGATTGGCCGTCGCCTGTCCCCGCCCACAATGCGAAGGAGGCAACTTTCAGCCCAGGAGCTGCAGCGTGAGCTGAGCAGTTCCTGCACTTCTGGTGTCCTATTGCATGACTCACCACATGGAGTATTTTATGATTATGATTATTAATAATAATTAACAGTAAGTATTATTATGATGCATATAACAATGAAAGTTTCATAATCGTTGTTGGATTTTTATTATTAATACTTGTATACTGAACAATGTTCTCCCCAACATTTGTGGCTTTTCACTTTTCTTTTTTTTTTTTTTTCCTTTTTTGCTAATCTTCCTTATTTTTGACTCGCTCTCCCAAGTGCAATTAATATCTGTCAAAGAAGCAAATTATCCTCCTGCACAAAGCAGCGGCGGACATTTAAAGTTTGCGCAATTAAGCGCCGCCCCTGTGTGTGTAATTTCTGTGATGACGTGCCGAGCTGGCCGGGGCCCGCTCCCTGGGGCCCGCTCTCTGGGGGCCCGCTCTCTGGGGCCCGCTCGCTGGGGGCCGCCTTGTTTTGTTGTACCTGCTGAATTAAAACGGAAAAAAAGGAAACGACACAACAATAAAATGTGACAGTTAATCTGGCAGTGAACTGCTCCGTTTAGCATTTATGCAAATTGCCTAAATTGTACATCAACATATTCCTTCCTTTTAAAACACTGTAAGATCCGGAGACATAACCACATCCTTTCATTATCTCCAAGGACAGGACTTTATTGTATCCTCGTATTTATATATTTTTATTTATATATTCACATTATTTATCTGGCCTTAAAAAAATAATGCTTGCCTATTCAGCATTAAATTACGCTCTATTAAGTACTGCAGAGACCACATTATGCTCTGGGAGGGTATTTTTGCGGATGTATTGTACCGTCTGCTCTCCGAAAGGCACATGCTAATTTTAATTACACTGTGATAAAAACCTTTTTAAAATGAACGAATAAGCTATGTGTTTTTCTAGCATTTTCGGAAATACCTGCTAGGTCAGGATATTAAATTGAACTCGGCCCCTGTTTTCTCTCTTTTTCTGGATGTGGCTGCTTCCAGTCTTAAGGCTAATATTCCCCACCAGAGAAGCAGGATACAGCCTAGTCAGCAGAGGCCCCTGAATTCATGTCTGGCTTCTGCTTAGTTGTCCCATTTCCAGTATAGTCTCAGGGTCTCCAGTGACCCTGCACTAAATTTTCTCTTTATTGTTGCCCTCAATGGTGCTGTTCACCAACACTCCAACCACTGACTTGTGTGGGGCCCCTGAGGTTTGGCGTCCCCCTGCTGGCCACACACAGTCATACACAAAGGGGACAGGAGCCCTAAAGTGACTTTCTGAGTGGGGCCCAGGAAACAATGACCCTTCTCCTGGTCATTCTGTGTCTTTACTGTAACTTAGCAGCTGCTTTTTCCAGTGAAAAATTCAGGGCCAAAATGTAACTATGTGCCAGTTCTGTAGCTAAAACGGTGAGACGTAAACCTGCAGTCAGTCAGAAGGAAGCCTGTTTTTAGGCTTGGAAGCTGAATGTTGCCCTGTCTGTTCGCAGACAATGAACCAAGTGCCCCTTAATTTTCAGCACAAACAGCTTTCAGCATAAACTTAGGAATGCCGTCTCTCGAGTTAGATGCGTGTGCAGGGGAGATTTGCATAAGAAATTAAAACGTGCCGCTTCATGTCTTGTTAAAATGTGCATCGGGACAACGTGACACTGCTTTCCATTTGTTCTAGGGTTCAAAAGCGGAGGGCTTTCTGACCTTTTGAAGGCACTTTATTGGATTATGAAGGACATGCTAATCTTCCCATGAGTGTGCCCAATAGTGCTCGGTACAGAAGAGGCCCACGTAAGGGGAAAGGTACTCTGGGCGACCGTACGCTGATTAGGACCACAGTAGATTATGCACTTGGAGAAACTTCAGATGATGACTGCAGTGGAGGGTGAATGACGGCGTTGTGTTATCAGCATGGTCTGCCAAACTAAGAGTTGCCTGAATTTTAAACCTCTCATAACAGCAAAGCTAATCCTGAATAGGAAAAAAAATTGAATAATAATAATAAGCACATTTTCTGCAAAGTAAAGAATATTATGCACATCTCCAGCCTTTTTACAATAAAAGGGTCATCAATGATTAAGGAAAATTATTTATGAAATCAGACAGTAATGAAAAATGTATATTAAGAAGCACCTGGTGCCTGAACTAACAAATGCAATCAAATCAACACATCAAACAAACGCGTTTCATGTACTGCCTTTATGAGATATTCTTCTGTGGGAAATATGTTGTTGGGGTCTGTTCCGAAAATGTAATATACTTACACCTATTTAATATAGAGTGACCCTGATCTGTACTTGTTGGCTCCATTCTTTTCTGGGAGCAGATTAAATCTGTGCTGTGCCATTGGCTCTGATCCCAAGCTTCACCTGTTTATCTGTGTGTGTTATGGGATGTGTGACAAAACACATTTCGATGTACCTGCTCACGTCCTTGCACAAATGGAAAATAAAACATTTTATTTGAAACTGAGTAGCGGCTGGCCGGCCTTTAATGATAGGGCCGCTTGATTTCCTCACAATGAAAAACTGGCTTGTGATGTTGATTGGAATAGAAAATTAATATACAGTGATATAAAATAACTGAAAGTCTGCTATTATTAAAAGTGCGATGCCAAGCAAGAGTTATTTAACTGTGAATTTCATATCGGGGAAGGCCACAATTCCCCCTGGTAGCAGACTCCAGATATATTTTGACTTTCTTACTGAACACATAATGACTTTGGTATGTAAATAGCTTGCGATGCAGAGAGAACTGTCTTTGAAAATTGTGCTTCAGAGGGGCATACACAAAGTAAGCAGTCGTTTTCAATGGCCACCATTATCCGTTGGATTTAATGAAGGCAAGATTTTTAAATTTTGTGTTTAATTTGATTTACATTCAAATTAAGGCAGGCCCCCATGCTAAATCGCATTAAAAATGTTTATAGTCGCATTAACTTTCTTGCATACTGTCAGTGCTTTGGACTACAGTTAATAAATGCGACCGATTTCCATAAAATATTCAGAGGAGCCCATTATTGCCATCACGTCTCATCTCTGCAGCAAAACCTCAATCAGTTTTGCATTTGAAATGCATTAAATGCCTTGGTAAAATGTTATAATCCGTGCACTAATATTTCTTACTGTGGTTACGAGGGGAACGGAAAACTTACGTGGCGCACATTTATTCATCTGCTTAATTATTTAAAGTGTATTGATTCATCAGTTTTTATTTGAATTTATAACTCATTAAGTATTTAAAGCATTAATGTAATTTTCTTGTTTATCAGAGCATACAGCGGCACGCCCGCTGATTTACCAACTTAAGAGCTTGTGAAATCAAGTAGCCGCTCTCGCGTTCCCCCTTACACTTCACTGGATCTCATTTTTTATTATTTTTTGAAGGAGATTACAGGACTGCTAATATGGATTGTTTTTAATAAGTCCTTTATGGAAAAGAGAAAGTGGACACATTAGCACAACCAGCTTCTCCCTGCAGTGCTTCTTGATACTTCTTACTCTTTGCAGAACGTTTACTGGCACGTTGATTATACTCTTTATTTTCAGTGAATCTGTGGCCGTCCTTCATAGGGACCTGCAGAAATGTGGTCACAGCTGCTGGATGAAAAGTGAATCGTCCAGAGAATGACGACTTGCAGAAGTTTGTGTACAATGAAGCCCAGTGCAGCATTGTCTGTGTAAAAAAAATATTTTACAGCACGTAAATGATTTACATGGAAATGATTTGTGTTTCTGTTAGATCAAGTCCTGACAGTAAATCATCCTTCATGCTTTAAAGGTGATGACTGAGCTTTCTGAGTAATGCTGCTGATCAGGTGAGACAAAGGGCAACTCGTCTGGACCTGGATGGTTGTGAAAAGTTGCCCACTGCTAGTTAAAGTTGTCCAAGTAATTTTTTGCCCGATCAATGGAGAGGGGGTGGTGCAGTGGTTCGCCATGTTTCTTCGCACCTCTGGGACTAGGGTTCGAGTCTCTGCCGAGGCCCCATGTAAAAAACACTTAGCCCGCAATGGGTAGAAGAGTGATGACACCATTGGGCCCCTGGGTGAGGCCCCTAACCCCCAGTTGCTTCAGGGGTCCAGCTCAGTTTCATATAGCTTTGGATAAAAGTGCATGCTAAATAAATAATATGTATATGTTTAACTTGCTCACATTAAGATGGCCCACTCATGTGTTCGAACATATGGTAGGTTTGGCCATAACCAGACTTGTTTGGATGGGAAGATCATCTCTATCTGTCCATCATCACTCATGCAGCTGCTTTTTCAATTTGTTTCTGTCAGAAATTACCTTAGGATGTTCACTCATTCCATATATGCTGCTCTTATTTTTTAAGACGTGCAGCTCCTGCTCTATTAGCGCTTACACTGTCACTGGGTATCCACTGGAAGCTCAGCCTAGCTGCACTTACACTGTCCCTGGGCATCCACTGGAAGCTCAGCCTACCTGTAGCTGCATTTACACTGTCCCTGGGCATCCACTGGAAGCTCAGCCTAGCTGCATTTACACTGTCCCTGGGCATCCACTGGAAGCTCAGCCTAGCTGCACTTACACTATCACTGGGCATCCACTGGAAGCTCAGCCTAGCTGCACTTACACTGTCCCTGGGCATCCACTGGAAGCTCAGCCTAGCTGCACTTACACCTGATATCTGTAATGTGTCATTTGCCTCAGTTGTACGTCACTTTGGACTACAAGCCCGCTAAATAAATGTAAATGTTACTGCTATTGGCCTAATATACGTGTCTGGATTCAGAACTGGAGGTATTTGGACTGTTTAATCATAGACCTGTGTGGACAGATATTAAGTAATATGACCTGTTCTGCAAAGGTCAAAAGGGGACAAGACCATATGCCTTACAACCCATTGGAACTGATTCTGAAGCCGTTCTTTTATTTACAAATGTCAAGCCCTGTTTATTAGACAGGGATTTGAGCATAGAAAAAAAAGCCTTTTCTCTGAGATGCGTGCGAATGGGAATGTGTATAATCCTATTAGGCGTCCTCCCGGAGAGAGGCCTGTGACGGGTCTGTGCAGCGCCCTGAGATTACGCGCCATCTGCTGAGCGGGATGCTCATCTCGCCGTTTACATTCCGCCGGAGTTAAAAGAGCCGCCACTTCAGCAGAAGCCGGATCTGAGTCCGCGGGCCGGCCCATAATCCGCCAGGTTTACAGAATCTCCTCCCTGCTTCTCTGGAGTGCCGTGGGGGTTTGGGCCTGCAGCCTGCGAGGCGACGGGCGGGGGACTGCTTCCCCTTCACCGCAGCGTGTCCGTTTCACCCTGTCCCCTCCACATTCTGACGCCCCCATCCCTCTTTCTGTTCTGCGTTTCTTCTGTGCTCTCCGACATTCCCGTTCCCCATCCGTCGCTCCACCGGGATCGGCTTCTTCCGGCAATGTCACTTCCTGTGTCTCCTCACTCACCCCTTCCTTGTATAGATGATGGGGACCAGAGAGAGGAGGAAGATGCTGCAGATCCAGAAGCTAACCAGGACGAGAGTCCGGAGGCTCCCCTGCCCTCCGAGGAGGTTAGTATAGATTTGTATCATTTTGTAATTCAGGTACAATATAATGTATATTGGTAGGTCAGTGTTTCAAAGCCTGGTCCTCGGGGACACATAGATGGTCCATGTTTTTGCTTCCTGCCAGCTCCCAGTAGGGAGGGTGCAAAAATGAGGAATGTCTGCAGGTCCCCAAGGACCGGATTGGGAATAGTGCGCTAGGCCCACCTGCTACCTCCCCCCAGCTGAATGCGGCCTTACTGACAGTCCCTGCACAGTGTTACAGTAGCATTACTGCATTTTGAGTTTCACAATGAACTACAGTTCAGTTCTTTCATATATACAGTACACACTCTATAGTTATATGGTTACTTACACCAACAGTGTAACAGGCTTATTTATTGATATTTTCTCATTTTGAATTGACTACATACTATTTTTGTATGCATTCCTTGTTGGAACTGTTGTTTCTTAAATAAAGTCCACCACTAGGGGCTGCGGTGCGCTCCCTGGTTCAACAACTTTGGGACAAAGGGAAAGATGTGTAGATGGGTATTTAAACTAAATACATGGAGGATGGTCAGGGAAAGCCAGTAACGTGTAAACCCTGTCACTTATTGTACAGGTACTGTTGACGGCTGCCACCAGTCCTGTGCAGTATAGTCAAAATATTAGCATAATCATTCCATTCCTAAAACGAAAAATGAACAATAAATCCAGAAGGTGAAGACTGTACTGTTTTCAGTAGGTATCACCTTCTTAACCTGACAAGAAGAAGAAATACAAAGTGGAATGTAAATTGTGACTGGAAAAATAAGGCTGCAGACGCCAGGTTGAGAGGGATTATGGTGATTTACGTGCCTAGTTATTGACGTTGTCCACCAGTTCCCAACTCTGAAGCCTTTTATCTTGCATTATTAGCAAGCCTGAAGATGACCACTCATTTTAGTCATCATTACATGGCTCCATAAAAAGCAGTGAATGAACATTATCCTTTTATCACTTCTAACTCAATAGTATGACTGATAGCTTAATATCAGTTTAGCTAGCTGCACGCTGGTGTGGCTTCGCTAGCTATTTTATTGCCAGACTTTCTGTTCAGCATGTACAATTCAAACTAAAATCAGTTTAAAAAGCTTTAACTTTTAATGTATACATGAAATCTCCATTTGACCTTTTCTTTAAAAAAAACAAACAGATAAAAGGAGAAAGCGAGATTGGCACAGAAGAGAGTGCAGGAGGAAATAATGACAGAGAGGAAGATGTAACTGTCCCTGGTGCCAGCGAGCTGGAGGAGGAAGACGGAGCAACAGCTGCAGTCGACGAAGGAGAGGAGGAGTCAGACACAGTTGACACGAGGCCTTTGGTAAATGGAAATGGGGAAATGAACGAGGGAGAACAGGACCCCACCCAGATCTTAAATGGGAACGAGGAGAAGAGCGAGAGAGAAGCAGACAACCCCACTCCTGGTGTAAATGGAAATGAAGTCGATGGTGAGGAGGAAGGGGACCGAGCAGAGGACTCCGCGGCGGAAACGGCAAATGGACCGTCTCCCGAGATGGAGGACAAGCAGACAGAGGAAGAGCTGGTGGGTGGGGATGAGGAGGAGGAGGGTGAAGCTGGAGATGGAGGGCGGGAAAACGGTGAGCTAGAGGCTGAGGACAACTCTAATGAAGGCGAGGAGACACAGGAAGTGACATCACCAGAAGAAGCCGATCCTGGCGGTGCACCGGAAGGGGAATAGGAATATCTGAAATGAAGTAAAGGACACTGGAAGTCCCAAAAATGAAGAAACATCCCAAGAAACTGAAAACTAAGAAATAGCCTGCTGAAGATACTGTAACAATCTAGCAGGACAGCAATACATAGACCTGTCTGATGTCAGACCCTAAGGGCGACAGGAATTCTGGGAAAATAAGGCTCCCTGAATTAAATGACAAACTATTGAATACCTCAATGAATAAAAAAACATATTTCCACTGAATTGGCAAATTAGCCGAACAATTCCAAATAGATCTATTTATTTTTAGTACGCAGATATTTTCTGAAGATTTAACACAAGGTATATTTTGTAGGGATACAGATAAGTTTTATTTTATCTAGTTAAGGTAAAGTCTGTGTGGATGCTTTCCTTTAGCAAAGCAAAGTAATTCTATCTTGTTCTTAGAAAAAGCAATTTTTTTTAATTTCAGCAGTCTTTTTTTCCCGAAAAATCTCAGGGAATTTAATAAGAGGGACCCAATAACCATATGAATAAAAATATGCTCAATCAATTAGCAGGTAGATATTTCATAAAGCCGAACAACCCAATACAACGTGCACGTCAACCATTTCAATATTCTTTCTGTGTTCCATGACACAATGTAACCCCGGGTTTCCATGGAGAGCGCGTTGTGGGGTGAGGGAGGACAACCTCTCCCTGTAGAATATCCAGACTACTTTTAGTTAACGATATTGATTTGGCAGGCAAGGTGCTTTGGGAATTACATACATCCATACATCTGCCACATCACTAGACACGGCTCAGAATAAACATTCGGCTGCACATCACTGCAAAGGCCGCCATGCAACAGGGAAAATGCACTAGGGCTCAAGCAGTGATCATATTTTGCGAACAGCTTATGTAGACATAGTTTAGTTAAATGTTTGTAATGGATTGTAGATGGAAAAATCTGGTTAAGATTAAAATAATAAACTGCATTCTTAAAATCTTTTAATGTACTTGTGAACTTTGAAGGCATAAGAATGATGAAAACGACACATTTTGTAGTTACTGAGAAGAAATAAATATTCCTGTAAAGTAAAATGAAGTGTTAAGCATCTTTCATCAGGCGCTTAAAATGTACTTAGACCTCCATGCACAGAGACAAGAGGCTTCAGACTCTTTTCTGTCTATTTATTCCAAGTTGTCCAATTAAAATAACCCCAATTGAGCTACTGATGAGGACAGGTGGGTACTTCTGGTCCAGAGAGTAAAAGTCCAGACCAAGATTTGTTGAGTACTCTGTGACTGGGACTTTATGCTGAACTGGTTGGTTGGAAGAAAATCGAGGTCTGGACTTTTTACTCTCTGGACCTGAATTGCCTACCTCTCGTTTCGAAATCCTCATGTGAGAAGTTCTTTGACCCATCAACACTGATGCCAGTTTAGTGAATGGTGCGAGTGTCCAGGGTTTTCTTGAAAATATGCTAAGTAGCTAAGCTAAATGTATCTTGTATATAACAGAATTCAGCTCAGTTGATGGGAGAGACCCGCTGAGAGAGCTATTTTAACATTTAGTATTTAGCATTTTGCATAAAAATTATTAAAGTGTATTTATAAAGTGTCCACTTTTTGGACACTGGGTTTGCTCTTGATTACAGTCGCTTCAGTCTTAGGTGACGTGGCTTAGGTTTCTTAATGTGCCCTGTTATCTGTTCATTTTTATATATGTTGGTATCAACAGGAATTCAGATGGAACATTTTGTAATAACCTTAGTTCTGACTACAACAGTGAAATGTCAGTCCTGCCTACAGATAGAAGAAAACAAACAGCACTCTCCTTTAACCTACCCTGAAAATAGCCTCCTTTTTATAAGTAATACAGAAAAAAAACGTGAGCATTTTACTGGTCAATCAGTGTAAAATAATTGTTTTCCCGCATGGCTTACTTTTGTTAATTTTAAGTATTACATGAAATCTTGTAGGACTGTCTCTTATGTCAGTATATTAGACCCAAGCAAATTGAATGTTCTGGTATGTTATATCCCAACATGGAGATCTACTTAAGTGAAATTTTATTTACCCATAATCAGTAGGAGTCATGGTCAAGACATTCCTTAAATCTTAAACTTTTATAGCTATAATTTTTGCTTTGGGTTACCTTGCAGATTTGTATCATTTAGCTAAGCAGCAGCTCTTCGTAGTCAGGTGTAGTTGTGTGTGTGCATGCGTGCGTGTGCGTGCCTGCGAGCGGGTTTACCTTACCTTATGGGGACACAATGTCCCCACAACATGATGAATACCTGTTTTTTCCCCTTAACACTCAATTTAATAAAAATCTGTAACTGCAATTAAAAAACTAAAAATGCAAAAACACTTGCATTTTGCTTGGTTACTTATGGGGTTAAGGTTGTCCTAGTTAGCGTTAGCATTTTTCCCATAGAAATGAATGAGCGGTCCCCATAAAGCTATGTTTACCTGACGTGTGTGTGCGCGTGTGTATGCCAGTCAAAAGTTTTGGCACAAGACAGATTTTCTACATTTGCATGTTAATGATTTAACATTTACTAAACATACACAGTATTTTTTGCTAAAAAAATAAATGTACAGTATATTCACCATTTCAGTATCTTTATTAACAAGACAATGTCATATCTTTGATTAATCAAAGTAACCTCCTCTAGCAGTTATAAAAGCAGAGAAAACCTGAGGCATTCTTTCTGCAAGGGACATTAAATACTGCTCTGTTTCAGGGGATGAAGCTAGTGCATTTAAAGTTAAAGGACAGCCTAGAATTTGACTTTGGCATCACCGTACAACCAGTCAATAAGATGTCAGGCATACACTGTTACATACTCTATCCATTTTATAAAGGAAACCTGTTTTATACTTGACTTAAATTTTCATTTACAGTTCTTCAGTCAACTTCCCAATGTTTAAAAGAATAAAAATCTGCAGTTTATAAAATATATGGAAATGTGGTAAAAACCTTTGGTGTGCAAAGACTTTTGACTGGTAGTGTGTATTATATTTAAATAGTCTATGTATATTATATTTAAATAGTCTATTATGATACTTTCTTTAGTTTCTGATGTATGGCTACTGTTCTGAAGTTAATAGCCATTTTTGTAGATTTTTATTATACATAATGCCTGAATTTCTGTAATTACTTCCGTTACTTTATTATGACTCATATAATTATGTCAATGACTTCTGGTCACGACTCTGCAAAAGTAAGTACATGAAAGGAACAATTATCATTTCTCGGAAGGCCAAATTTGCTATTTTTCAAGTATTTGGAATGCAGCTAGGAGGGTTTTTAAATTGGTTGCGAATGAAAAATACCACATACAAGCCTTTAATTTTTTATTTCAATTAAGGTTACCAAATGAAGGTAGTTTTTTGGCGGGTTGTCTAATGTAAGTAATGGGCCATGGTTTGTCTCCATCTATGGTCTTTTGCCAAGTGTGTCAATTAGGGAAAATTATGTTTGAAATAATTATCAGTTAGATTGTTCTCTAAGAATGATGCTTTAACTAAGTATTAGTAGGTTAGCACTTACACTGATGAGCCAAAACATTATGACCAGCCCTACATGAAGTGTGTAACTTGACTATCTTGTAAAAATGGTGCACGTCAATGTCTGGGATATATTTTGTTAGGGCCTAATGAAACTTGTTAGACAAAGGAAATTAATTTTTTATTTCAATTAAGGTTACCTAATTAGACAACCTGCCAAGCAACTACCTTAGTATAAATCAAGCACAGTACAGATTTCTGACTTTGGGACGTGGAAGTTTTCTAGTGATCGATCCTTATACTGACATTCTAGAATATTCTTTGCAGATGACTCCCCTTGACCCCTCCCCTCCCACGCCTTCTGTGTGCTCTGTTCCACCAGCTACATAACTGATTTAATTCATCAGCTAATTACCAAGTCCTTCATTACCTGGCTCAGGAAGTCAGTTGAGCAACTGGAACACAAACGTGGACTGGGTGTGTGGCCCAGAGAACTGACCACTGAAACCAACAAGCACCAGCACCTAAATGCCTCCCATGTCTATCACTCACGTTTGTCTTTGTTTGATGATATTATTAAGAGGGTAAGTTCGTTTTAATTGACTGTTTCTTCAGCGATTGGCTCCGAAACAATTCATTTTGTAAGAATCCGTTCGGTTACAGAATCCGTGTACCTTCTACTCTTCATCTTGAGCTGGTATAAATGGATTCCAGGCTGCATGGTTGACAAATCCATTATAAAACCGCAGAAGGCTGTAACAGGATAAACATTCCTGAATTTAACAGCATTATACTTAATGTGCTAAAATATAGGAATATTTGATTCACTTCCAAAAAGAGGACACATCTTAAAGTTATCAAAAAATATATGTTTCAGAAGGATCATTTATGTTAAGTGTTTTGCTCAAGGATACTTCAGTTGGGAATATTTTGGTTTATTTGTTGTTGCAGTTTACCACTATGCTACACTCAGTGGACTAACTACACCTAACTAGTACCAGGTAGGATTCACTTCAGCCTCCAGATCCCATTCATGCATGTATGAGTTGCGGATTCAGAGTTGCCTGCCTGCACACCACTCACGTACTGAGCTGTTATCTTTGCACTTGTCTCCTTCCTGTTACCTTTGAGGAGGCTGACTGTTCATCGCTGACCTCTCTCATTAGTAAGGTGACAAGCACGACGTCTGCCGCATTTCACACCGTTCTTTAACTCTATACACCGCAGTGCATGAAAATCCCAGCACAACAGCTGTTTCTGGGATTCGTGAACCACCAAATCTGGCGCAATCACGCCACATTTAAAACCACGCAGCTCGTGTTTCGCAGACGTTAAAATGCTCATCCAGACAGTAAACGAGTAAATGAAGCACCTGACACTGGCTGCTGTTTGTATTCAGCCGCAGCCACATGACTGGCTGTTTGCAGAAGCAGGGCGATTGTGTTAACGAGCAGGTGTATCTAATCTGCCACTGAGCGTATGTTCTGGGCCAAGTACGGCCGTCCTTTGTATGTGGATCAAAAGTAATGACCTGTTCTAATCTAACAGACTTACTCTCATACTCCATCATTAGAGGACAGAACTGCCCCGTAACTGTGAAAAAGTCAGCTGAGGCAGTGAGGCACAGCTTCCTCTGGGTGATCCTTTGAGGGAGAGGGTGACCCCGAGGTCACAGGATGTCCTGCTTTTCACGCTCTTTCTGATATTTAAAGACATCAAACACAGTGAGTCACTTCACATTGTGTACCATGTGGAAAAGAACTGATAATTGAAGGATAGCTCATAAATCAGAGAAGACTGCAGAAGTACTGAGTGAACAGAATAGGTCCGGATACCCACGTTAATGTGGAATAGGAATCTGGGGGCAATTAAACCTGTTACTTTAATTCCCCCTGGCTCTCACCTTAGCAACCTGTCTCTGTGATACATAATGTACCTGTGAACAAAAAAAGCTAGACATTAAGATCTAAAAAGCAATGTTTTTGCAAATATGCAGTGCTGTGCAATTAGTTATTTAATCTTTATGAAATAAATCACTAGCCTTACCAGATTACTGGCTGTTGAGGTGAAGACCTGAAAAATAACTCATTTTTGGAATGATTTGCCACAATATTATGTTTTAATTAATTGTTTGTGTGATGTTTGTGTTCCAGTAATTTAGTACCGCTTTTGTAAAAATAGGTATGGCAAGTAATTAGCTTGAACCACACATTTTTAAATAAATATTATAATCTGGTGTACTGTATTGTTATGACAGCACATCTTAAAATGTTAATCCATCATCACATGCTGGTCCAGATGCACAATTGTCTCTCTTGGCTAGAGAGAGAGTATCGACCTCTTTGATGAAATGGTTGGGGTTTGATCCTGGTTGGTGTCTTGATGTAACGCATACACTTCACTGACACGATCCTGTCAGGCCGGATCATTGACTCAGGTCAATAACTCCATCCATCCATCCATCCAGTTATCCATCTTTTAACCACTTATCCTATTCAGGGTCATGGGGGAGTAGGGGGACAGAGTTTGTCCCAGGAGGTCAAAAACTGACATGTTCATTAACAATGGACAGCTTAAACAACCTCTCCGTTTATTACACGTCAATACACACGTGGCACGTCCATGTAACGCTGATGGATAATCCAGGTAAACCATCTTACGTTACAAAATGGTGGTTGTGACATGTATTATGAAGGTCAGGAGAAACTTTAAAGAATCACGTTTTTCTTACTGAGATCACTGTTGGACAGAAACCTGAATGATGACATATGAATTTGAACATCAGAACATTAGTCAGGGCTGTTTTAGTTACTTGTGTTTTGGCAACAATGTGAATAGTCTGTTCATTTTAAAATTCATGAGAAGAAATGCTTACAGTGATTTATAAATCATCTTTGACCCGTATTCATTTGAAAACAGTAAGAAGACAAGAAATTTAATGTTATTCCTTATCAGCTTTATTGCTTTTCTGAAAATATACCTTCATTCTGAATTTGGTACCAGCAACCTGTATCCGAAGAGTTGGGATAGGGGCAGTGTAACACTGTGAATGCTGTTAAATATTCATAAGCCACCTTGAACAGGTGATACTTCCATGATCCGGTACAAGAAGGGCGACCATGAAAGGCTGAGTCACTTACAAGCCAGGATGGGTCGAGACTCACCACTTTGCTCATAACTACATGATTGAATCCATCGGTTTAATATCATTTCTCAACACACAGTTATAGGGAATTTAAGGATTTCTCTCAAAAAATTGTTGAAAGATTCAAGGAATCCAGAGAAATTTCTGTGTGAAGGACAATGTTGAAAACCAGTACTGAATAGCAGTGATCCTTGATGCTTCAGATGACACTGCATTAAATTCTGACATGCTTCTGTGGTGGATATAATCACATGGGCTTGGGAATGCTTTGGGAAACCATTGGTGATTAACCCAGTTTGGTCACTGCGTCTACAAATACAAGTCAAGATTGTACTATGCAAAGAGGAAGTCATACGTCAACAACATGCAGAAATGCTGTCAGCTTGCTTGACTTTGACTTTCCACTGAAAATCAATACTGAATAGCAGTGATCCTTGATGCCTCAGATGACACTGCATTAAATTCTGACAAGCTTCTGTGATGTCATAAGTCGACATAACCCATTACGTGGGGGTAACACACCCCCGTACCATGACGTGCCGGCTTTTAAAAATTGGGTTGGCTTCTTTGGATTGGAGAAGATGATGTTCCTTATCTCCATAAACAATCTGAAAGAATGACTTGTCAGTAGAGCACACGTTTCAGTGTTAAGTCAAAGTCAAGCAAGCTGACAGCATTTCTGCATGTTGTTGACGTATGACTTCCTCTTTGCATAGTACAATCTTGACTTGTATTTGTAGACGCAGTGACCAAACTGGGTTAATCACCAATGGTTTCCCAAAGCATTCCCAAGCCCATGTGATTATATCCACCACAGAAGCATGTCAGAATTTAATGCAGTGTCATCTGAAGCATCAAGGATCACTGCTATTCAGTACTGGTTTCTGACCTTGTCCTTCACAGACAGACATTTCTCCAGAATCCCTGAATCTTTTATCAAAGTTTTCTGAGTGAGACTCCTAAATTCCCTGCAACTGTGTGTTGAGAAATGATCTTAAACTAATGGATTCGATCATGTAGTTATGAGCAAAGTGTTGAGTCTCGACCCATCCTGGCTTGTAAGTGACTCAGCCTTTCATGGTCACCCTTCTTGTACCGGATCATGAAAGTATCACCTGTTCAAGGTGGCTTATGAATATTTAACAGCATTCACAGTGTTACACTGCCCCTATCCCAACTCTTTGGGTACAGGTTGCTGGTACCAAATTCAGAAAGAGGGTAAATTCACAGAAAAGCTTTAAAGCTGATAAGGAATAATATTAAATTTCTTGTCTTTTTACTGTTTTCAATTTAATACGGGTCAAATAGGATTAACAAATCACTACTTTCTGTTTTTTTATTTGCATTTTACATACTGCCTCCACTTGGAATTGAGGTTTCTGGTTGTTTCATTTTGCTGCAGTTGACTTGCTTGTGAACTAGTGGGACAGTGGATAATGGATAAAATACGTTTAGTAGTTTTTCACCAAAATTTTAAATCCATATTAAAACCATTATAAACAAGCAGTTTTCAGCAAGCTGTTTTCCAAGGTGTTCCTTGAAATCCAGTAACTGAATAGTACGGTTTAAAAACTCAGTTTTTTTGGTCATTATCCGACACCCAGTAATATCTATCCAAAGTCCAGTGCTATGACATGATGAAACTGATGAATAGTTTTATTGCGCTAAAGATTTTCTTTGAAGATGTGTGGATTGTAGATGGAATAACACATTTCCCCCCCCAGTAATCTTCATTTTTTTAATGCATGTAAAGCTATTTGTTCTGGACTGTATGTTATATTTGCTTAATCGCTTAAGCTGGATTTCAAGTAGATACACATTTTTCCTGTGGTTACCGCTTAGCGTCAGGTTCTGGACGCGGGCTGAACGTTCTGCACTTTGGACAGCGTGACGGGGATTTTACTCTCCCTGGGGGCTGGTGCCCTGGTCATCGGCTCAGGCGGCCTCTGGGCCCGCTGCTGTTTGGCGTTCCCCTCTGCGAACGCAGACAGCAGAAAGCCCCCTGCCATCACGCTGCCCCCAACACAAAACACTATGGCCCCGGCCAGTTTGCAGGCTTCGAGGGCCCGGTTGAAGCTTGCGGCTCTGCTGTCCACGAACAGAAGGTCGTCCTCCCCGAAGGCTTCGATTTTGGGCGCGGTGACATAGCCCACAGTCAGCATGGTCAGGCCTGTGATTAAGATCAAGGTTCCCAAAGCGAGGAAAACCTGAAAAAGAGATGCACGGATCCAGGACTGACCAAAAAGCATTAAACAAAAAAAATGTTGAGAGGGCAGTTCTGAGACTTAGGACTCAGAAGGTTGCTGGCTTAAATCCTGGTTCGGCAGAGTAATGCCACCATTGGGCCCTAGGAAACTTTTGACTGGTATTGCGCAACCTGACTACAGCAACAAGTAGACTTCATAGTCAGTATCTATATGTGTGCAACAATACAATTCACAGCCTATTTAATCTACTGATATTCTGCAGAAATTTAACATGCTGAGGCAGTTTAATAAAGTGAAATTTAAGAAAAGTTTATTAGAAGCTTTCATATATTTTTACATTTTACTGTATGTATTTAGCGGACACTTTTATCGAGAACAACATACATTTTTGAGACAGTAGGGTCAGCCAGTCCTGGGAGCAATTGGGGTTAAGGGCCTTGCACAAAGGCCCAATGATGGAATCACTCTGCCAAGCCTGGGATTTGAACCAGCAACCTTCCGGTCTCATGCACACTACCCCCATATAGTCAATTATTCTAAGTAAGTATTCTTCATATTCTGCAGTGTCAGAGATTCACGCTACCTTCCAGAGGACAGAGCTCCACCTGCTAGGCGATCTCTGAGTCTGAAAATCTTCGTCGCTTTCCCAGATGGAGGTGGTGCACTCCTCGTAAAACTGGTGCAGGTACGAGCGGACACCGTAGTGTGGGCGGTCGCCGCCGACGGCGGCCGGCTGCGGTCTCTCAGCGCGCCTTGCTCCGCAGATGTCCGGGCACGAGGCCATCCTTCGCATCTGCAGCACGTGAGCAGAGGACACAGCAGCCTGCTCTTATCTGTCACTGGCTCCACTGCATCATCACTGCATCATCACTGTACACAGGCAGCAGTGCGTTTGGGGCCCCACTCATGAATTCTATTCATCGCCATCTGTTGAAGTTTGCTGTGTCGTCATCAGACGTTTCATTGCTGGTGAAGATACTAGTTGCCTTTTTTGTTAGAGACTCTATATCTATATTTGATTTTCTTTCTTTTCCTGGCGCCACTAGGATATGATCACTTCATGGTTGCATATGACGTTAACATTAGCTAGTGAGCAGAATCAGAAGTCCGTAGTTAGCTAGCTAGTAGAACATGCCACTACTAGTGTAGTGATAGTGTGCGGCCAACAGGGGGCCCCACACGAACTGGGTAATTTGAGCAGTGGTACACACCATCGCTCAAAATGGTTGAAACATCTAGAAGTCAATGGAGAGTAACTGTTTATCACTACACTAAATACTAAATAAATGTATTCCTTATTCAGGAGATGCTGAAGCAGCCAGTTCTGCTAACCAGCTAGCTGATAATAAATAAAACCAGTTATCGATGAACTTCTGACTCTGCTGGCTAGCTATTTATTTAGTTTGAAACACCTGCGGGGGTTTGGGGGCTCCGAAAGTGACTGGGGTCCCAGAAAAAACAGCCCCCCCCCC
>JAODLC010000140.1:4001886-4012017 GCA_026781145.1 Hippopotamyrus pictus | reverse complement strand
CCCCAGCTAAACTTCCCATGGGATGGAAAGTTTCCGGAAACTTCCCGGAAACTTTCCGCCCCTTTACAACCCTAGTGTGGATATAGTTCTTGAATGCTTTCATATTTGTGATGTACCTCTTGCAGTCCTTCTAGGTGCCATTGTCCAAGGCAACAAAGAATAGAACGCAGTTGGGTTTTGAAAGGTTGTGAGACTGAGTGACAGAGGATTATCCATCATGTAGTCATATTCATGTCCACTTTTGATATCAGATTTAATGATGTCTTGAGGTGTAAGCTGTCAGTGTCGGCTTGGGTGCCCCTCTGGCCCTGTCCCGTGTGTCTTCTCCTCGTCTGGCCAGCAGATCTCACCGGCTGTCCCATTTGCTGTGCGTTTCCCTGCTTTTCACTGTCCTGACTCCCGTTTTGCTGTGGATTTGAGGCTGGCCACTGGCTAGCCTCAATTAGTAGTTTAACAGTTTTTTTAATGATTTTCTTGGTTTATCACGTGTTTGTGTATTTCGGTTACAGTCCCTTGTTTTTGTTGCCTGTTCCCTGTTTGTAGTACATTCAGTTTTCCTTGTTTTAGTTGCCCTTGGTGTTTAGCCCTTTTCTGTATCTGATTGCCCCCACCTGTTCCTTGTTGGCTCTAGTCCTTTATGATTGGTTGTGGTTTTCAATTGTCCGTCATTTAGTCTTGTTATTACTGTATTTAAGTGTCTACTTTTGTTCTTTTCCTCAGCTAGTCATTGTAGCTGTTGCCCTCTGTTACAGTAGCTGTGTCATTGTGTAGTCAGTATAGTTATCCCATGTTACTTATTGTAGTTTCTTGTGTTCCTCCCTGCCTTCAGTATTGTCGTTCCCAACGTTGCTCCCTGCATTAGTTTCTGTTTTATCCATTTTTGGTCCCTTTTGGTTTTTGATTCTCTCTTTGTGTTCCGTTACAGTAATGGAACCTAGTTTTGTCATGCTCCGCTGTAACAGTTTGTGTATTCATAAATGGAAACGCATGGAAACTCTGGTTCTGGGGTAATATTATGGTTACAGTGATCTGTATGAGTTTGAGTGGACTGATGTGGAGTGTGACCTTTGATCTGTGCTTAATGGATATTTAAAAATAGCCCATGTGCACCATTATTGTGTTTGTGGTGCTAATCAGCCTTCATTCACTGGAACCAACCCAAGTCTCATGTAATTCTATAATACCAGATTCACATTTGCATATACGACCACCACAAAGAGCTGATTTAATGTCCCGTTGCCCTTATTCCATACAGCTGACTCACTGGGTTTATTTATAAACGAATGATTCAGACTCCTTATCGTTAGTGTGTACTTTTACAGAAGACAGTTAATCGTGATTCATTTGCTAATATGTCAGGCTTCTGCAATATAGCACCCAAAACCATAATTCATAAATTCAGATAACGGTTTTGGCTAATGTGACGACCACTGCACAGGGAAACCGTTCATGTTAAAAAGGATCGATGCCTTGTTTATCATTGAAATCTGGAGCTGAGACCGCACTGTAAGGTGGTGTGTCCGTTTTGCTTTTGCCCTCCCCCGCACTCTGATATGCCAGCATTTCAAACCAGCCTTCACTAGGCTTTTCCTTGGGAGCGAATGTCCACATTAGGGAGATTGGCCTTGAGGCTGACTGTGATGAGTAGTCAAATCTTCCCAATTTAAGTTTTTCTCCGGTTTCAGTCGAGGGAAGACATGCTTTCCAGGCAAACTTTGTTCTGTCGTAAGAAATGAAACGCGTACTTTTGCTGCGAAGCCCTGCCAAGAATACGCTTGGGCTTAATGACGACTGGAAGACGTGAGGTTGGCTGCCAGTGCCGGAACCCATCGGTACCTGAAATGATAATTTCCTGATGGCCATCTTCCTAGAAGCAGCTGTCTGACTAATGGCTAACACTAATTAGTCTCTGTGTCTTTATTAAAAGAGCCACCGTGACCTAAGTAAGGGCTACTTTCTGTTGTGTGCTGCCACTTACCGGAAATAAACAGTGGTTTCACACTGTTACCTCTGAATGAAACGAGGCAGCTGTTCATTGATGACCACAATAGGGGCGGTACTGCAGTGATTAACTGTAGTGAAGTTCACATGCCAGGGTCTCGCCATTGTACTCCTAATTATATGAGAGAACACTGGAATTGTTTTGTTGATAAAAGGAGAATGTCAGCACTCCCTGGAAAAAAGCAATTTTTTAATATAGGAATTGTACAGTTTTTATCAAGCTGGGATGATCGATGGATGGATGGGACCTGATGCTGTCCTAGCATTTAATTTGGTGGACCAGTCTTTTTTTTTCCTGGCATACAGTAAATAAAAGTTTAGTTAACCTCTCTAATCTAAAAAGCTAATTCATGACTTGCATCTGTAGCCAGTTATTACTATAATTTATTTATTTATTATATGTATCCAGTTTACTTTCTGCATTCGTATCACCAGAGATTTTGCTATCACTGGACTGTATTCTTTTTATGGATTATGGTCTTGTTGGTTTGTTTGTTTGAGACATGAAGACCCTGACTGGATGGTTTATCTGTGACCATCAGTGCTGGCTCATCACACCTTCACTCTCTCTTAAAAAAAAAAAAAAAAAAAAAAAAAAAAGATCCAGGTGCATTTTAGTTGTTATGTGACATTCTCTTTATAGGGTATGTACTGTAGCTAAAATAAGCAAAACAAGCAGAAATAAGCAGCCACATGTGACTGATGGGCTTTTTGCAGCAGAGTGCGAGAGGCCTTTGTATGTAGATATTACTATAAAATGTATAGTACTTTGTCTCGGGAATCCCGTATTTTCAAAACGAGCAGATCGATATTTTGACTAGTTACGTATACTCTAACAGTTGTCTATGGAAAACCTGTAGCAGGGGCACCGCAAAGGGGAGCAATTAAGACGATTCCGTGGACCCCCGAGTGACAAGGGCCTTAAAAAATGTGGAATCTATGATTGATCTGGGTTGGGGGCCTCGTACGATATGCTTTTCTGTAGTCTTTGTTATTTATTTATATATAATTTTTTTTGTATATTTTGCATCCTGCGGTCTTGGTGACAAAATGTATAAATCTGCAGAAATGAGTCCGCATCTGAAAACGGCAATGCTACCTGCGCGGCTGCATTCCCCTGCAGACATGGTGCGTCACCCCCCGAGCAGCAGCCGCGCGCCAGCGGCTCAAATCCATTTATTCCCCTCCCTACCGACCTGAGCGGCGCCGCTGCCGCTGCGCTACACACGCTCCGTGTGTCTCTGTTACTGGGAGTCTGGCTTGATGATGTTCCTCTCAGCACAAGCTCTCCCTAGCCCTCATATTCAAAGTACAAGCTGTGCTTCGCAGAAAGGGTGGGGGTGGGGGGCTGCAGGTTTCCATGGTTACGATAGTCGGAAAGGTCACCTTCAGGAAGTTCCTCTTTTGTGCTGCAGAGCGATGCTGGAATAATGGAACTTCCTTGAGCGGCTGATAAAATAGGCTTAATTATGTTGTTGGGTGCTTTTTCATCTGCCAGTTTATTAACGCGCCGAGCGAGGAGCTGTACGTCAGCCTGTCTGTTCGCGATCTTTTATTAAAGGGCACGTCCGCTACGTTTTATTATAAATTGCGGGGCTTCACTCCTGCATGCTTTGTGGCACGGGGTGATGAAAAGCTCACAGACCTTTCTATTAAAAAAAAAATGAAGGAAACGATAACGTTATAATGGAAGTGTCATCTGATTGTTTTTAATTCTCCTAATGAAGAAATATTTACAGGAAAACTCAAAATTTGGTATACAAAGGGGTATTTATCCATTGAGCTCTCGGTTTAGAAGTAGCGTGAACTTAATTTTCCTAAATCATTAGCCACCCAACAACTCTGCTGCATGCTTAAAGTCGATATTATGTTTCCATCGCTATCTCTTTTGTAGAATGGTACGAGAAATGTGATTTCAGTTCTTTATCAGCATGCTCAGAAATGACAAGTTGTCTATCAGCAGCAATTCGCCATGTATTTTACGGTGCTTATGGAAAGCGAGCACGATTTGAGTTGGGATTTTTTTACCCGCGATACGTGTAATAACTGACGAAGATTACCATGCTTGCAAAACTTGTCAGAATTTTTCATGCAGTCGTTGATGTGTTTTCTAAAGTGAATAAAAAAGAAATGTATGTTACCAAGGTAACAAGAATTTGTTGAATAGACATGGCCAGGTTATGATTCAGGGATTGATAATAAATGCCGAAGATGAGGTGGGGGCCCGTGCGTCAGCTGACGCCCCGTGTACATGCTGACTCGTGCGGTTTAGGGCATGACTGTGATGTCAGTTTGATGCACCCCCAGGAAGCGTGACTCCCCATCTCCTTTCTATAGCATGGTTTCTTATTGGTCATGGGAGGATACATATCGTCACTGGTTTCTACTGTAGGTGCGAGTCACTGCGGAGCAAAGACTGGATCTTTCTTGTCATCCACTCGTTCAGCATTGAAAAACGGCCCTCTTGGAATGTCTTTTTGGAATAATTAATTGGAAGAATGATCTCAAGTGCAAAATATATGAATTGGTTTAAAAAAAAATAATAAAAATAAAAATCTGGTGTAAACACTGGGACATTTGGTCACTATACAAACTCCTTCAGAGACCTTGTCATTCCCCCTCAAGAGATGTGATATTCATTGACTGACCCAGATTGCAACTGCAAAAATAGATTTCCTTTTAATTACACATGTGGTAAGTGAATGTAAAGTAATATTTGTATAAAAGGAAGCGGTTCGAAGTTCTGTCTTTAAAAGATATGTGATCCTGAATCTGATCTTAAACTTATTTCCCCATACAACCTTTCACAAAAAACAGTAGGCCTACTTCATTGAATAATCTTGGTAAAATAAGCAACGTAATTGCATTTCTTCAAGATGATTTTATCCCTGATTCAAAATTTGACCCCATCGTTAGGCTTACAGTCCCATGATCAGTCACGGCTCTGTTTACAGTCTCTCCTTCCTTAATTTGCATCTATGCAGCTGCTGGTTCTTGCGTTCGGAGTCGTGCCGCCCTCTGATGACCTAAATTGTCTGGAAGGAGGACAGTCCGGGCCAGAGGTGGCTTCTTATTGGTTTGAATGCCTGACTATTTCATGCACGTCCGTCTGGCTGGTAAAGCCGTCGGCACACATGACAAGGCAGCTGGTGAAGTCACCCACAAAATGGATGTAATTCTGAGAGATGGCCAATCAGCATACAAAAACTATTTTTATCCAGGATGCTATGTGACTGTTTCTAGGGAAAAAAATCGGTACATATGTGTCCCTTGTTGGAAATGCGTGTTGTCCTTGCGCGTACCATTTAACGTGCAAGATTAGTGGCGTGTGGCTCCGTGGGTTAGGACTCTGCCCATAAGCCGAAGGGAACCAGATCAAATCCCGTGTTGTGATTTCACCGTTGGGCCTGTGATCAAGGCCCTTAACTGCCGTCTGCTCCATTGATCGGCTCACCCTCATTTTGAATAAAAGCATCTGCCGTACAAATAACGTAAAATGTGCAACGCCGTTTCCGAGAAAGTTGGGATGCTGTGTAAAACACAAATAATGCAATGATTTACAGATCATATAAACTCGTATTTAATCTTTTATTATTATTTGGTGATCGGTGGTCATTGTTGACACACCACAGCACACAATGAAATGTGTCCTCTGCATTTAACCATATGCCATATGTGACATAGCTGGGGGCAGCTAATTCAGCACCCGGGGAGCAGTGCTTGGGGGTGGTACCTCACTCGGGGTACTTCAGTGGTGCCTTGCTTTTCGGGGATTCGAACCAGCAATCTTTCAATTACAAATGTGCTTCCCTAACCATTAAGACGCCACATGCCCACACGGTATCGAAAACAACAAAGACAACATATCAAACGTTGAAACGTTTCTGGATCATGTTTAGATATGGTGTCTTCTATGTGTGGCGGATCATTCTGCATTTGTGGAGGCAGCGACAGACGTGTGAAAAGCAGGAGTATGTTTGATGTGTGTTCCTGAGCCCATGCAGTGATTTCCGCTATAGAATCCTGCCTGTTTTTAATGCGCCGCTGCCTGAGGACCCAACGATCACAGCTATTCAATATGGGTTTTGTCCCTTGCGTACTGAGATATGGTTCTCTGGATCTTTAAGTGATACTGTATGTACCGCAGATGATGAAATCCCCAAATTCCTTGTAATATTGCATTCAGGAATATTATTCTTAAATCGTTGTATGATTTACCCACAGTCTTTCAGAGTTGTGAACCTCTCCACATCTGTTGCCAATTAACCTAATTTGTGAGATATTCAACCAAATGTTTTGTTTTAGCATCACACAACTTTTCCAGTCTTTGGTTACCCCTTTCTCAATGTTTTTGAAATGTGTTGCTGACATCAAAATTTGATGTATGTTCTGATATATTTTGTCACAAAACCAATAATATTTCTCAGTTTCAACATTTGATACGTTGTCTTCTATTTTCAATAAAATATGAGTTTATATGATTCGCAAATCACTGCATTCTGTGTTTGTTTTATACAGTGTTCAAACATCTGTTGAAATGGGGTTGCAGTGTAAGGGATTCTCCTGTAATTATCGGGCCCACATGCATCTGGTTTTGAACCGTCATGTCTGCACCTGCACTCCTGAATGGCTCCTTCTGATTCTCCTCCACGCTCCTCTGTAGCAGTAAAGACACACTCTCTATAAGATGTCACACGTCGTCGTCAAAAATAATTGGGCTGTCAACTGTCAAAAATCGTAGAGCTACGGCAGTCATCCATGGACTGTCTTATAGCAAGCTCTTTGTAAATTGCTAATATCAATTACTGCACCAAATGAAGGAGAGATTTAGCTGGATGTTTGTTTGCTTGTGTTTGTTTGTTTTGTTTTTAATTCTTTGAACACCATCACCACTGTGAGCACTTTAGTTTCCATAAAGATCAGATCATTGGGAATTTGTGCTAATCTGGGTATATTAATTGTATATTAAAAAGTTTTCATCTTGAGCGTTTTAAAGTACTCTCTTGTGGGGTCTCTACTTCCTGCTGTTAAAAGATCTTATTTCTCAGTTAAAACCATTGTTTTTATATATATGTCAAATTAAACTGATTGTCTGGGAAAACTTGTGTAACATGACAGACTATTACCATTTTGTGTACTATTATGGTAAAATTTGGTATAATAAAATTTGTGCATTTTGTACTTTATTTTTATTGTTAGTTTTTTACCCAAATAATTAGGGAATTGTTTTAACTTTGTGTTTTACACTGAGACTAAATTAACCAACTTTCGCTCCAAGCTCATCCTGAGTTAAATGAGACGGGGACCAGATGTTATTAAATTGGCGACTGGAGCCAAGAGGTCATGGTCTGCATTACGTTACAGAAGCTCTGCTTGTTGGCTTCTTAATCTGTGATGCTGTAACTTGCTGTCCATGCAGTGGAGTCAGGTGGCCAAACCCACACACTGTCAAACCAGCTGTAGTGAGAGGACACCGCCCACCCCCCCCCCACCCCACGTCCCAAGCTCGCTCTCCGTTTCTGGTGCCTTCACTCCATCATGATGGTACTGCTGATTTCACTGGACTGCTCTGCGGGAGCGGAACCCCACTAAGCATACCAGTTGCTACCTGATCTCCTAATTCTCCAGGATTCCATTGCTCTGGAGTGCACAGGAATCCAATGCAAAGTACTCGGAGCACTTATTCCATACTGAATCTCTTAAAGCTTGTCACTCATGACAATCCTGCGGAAGTTCTAATCCTGCAGCCATTCGGAGATCGTCGTGATGTCGCACGTGGCTTCAGCACCTATTGGTCGCCACGTGTGCAGCAGTAAATGTAAACTCTTTGTTTGGCTGACCCTGTTTATATCATGTGCACATCTTTCAAAGGTCCACATCTCTTTCAAAGCATCTGTAGCTACAGGAAAAGCAACCATGCAAAGCATATAGTTCTACTGTTTCTGTGTAAATTAAACTATTAAATCTCAGGGCAGGATATTGTTTGTAAAATAGTACTTAGTTTTTTTTAGTATTATCTGGAAATGGATATTTCAGTTGTTTCCCCATGATACTAGATTGCAAACTGATATGTCAATAAAGTTAATTTCACAGCTAATGTTGGTTGCTGTTGACTCATTTGTGATACAGTTTTACGCTAACATTATTGCCGCCTAGTGGATATATCAGGAACTGTAGACAACAAAACATTTGACTTCTGAGGGTATCTGGGGACTGGGCTGCAAAACTTATGATGGGTTTACCTTATTTTTTTAGCTGTTTTGCAAAATGATATTTCTGAACACGTAATCACAACATTTGTTTATTGATGTAAAATGTCCATTATCCACAAACATGAAAAAGAAATATTAAAATAAGTGAATTTTATTTTCAGTGATTCTTTTAATTTACAATTAATAGTTCTATTTAAGTTCTATTTTAACAAACTGTACTTTTACTTTTTTTCACAGTACAAAGAAACTTTTCAGTACAATATCATGAATGTACTTTTAATATGTAATTTTGCTAAATGCATTGTTCATGTGATATACTTTTATAACAAAAACATGAATTCATGTTGTATGGGATTACACTGCCATCTGTACTGTACATTGTTTACAGCAGAAGCCTTTTATTTACTCTGAACGTGTACAATTGGCTAATATTTTATTTGGACCTCTGGGGCACCATTTTTGACTGACCAGAGATAACAAAATGAATTATCATCTTTATGATCAGTACCTGTGTGTTCCTGGTCAGTAACATCATGGCCTGACCCTGTTCATGTAATACAATAATGCTTTAAACGCAATATATTGTTTTCTAATAATACATAATAATCGCATAGCCAAAGGCTATCTGTTTTATTTGCTCCCCGCGAATCTCGTTAAAATAACGCTTGGGAGTGTCTCTAAACGTCCTGTAATCATTTAATAACAGATGCAAAACCTTCAGGAAACAGAGTAATCAAGTTAATACTTTAGCTGCTGCATTTTAATTTCAAATTTTTTAATAATAGTCCTGAATGTTCATTTGTCTTCTCTGCCGGGCTGATGTATAGTGGTGATTTCCAATAGGCCGGCACCCGTGTTTGATACATTGGTTAGGAGGGACCTTCCATAGTTAATCACTGAGATACCTTCACGATATTTATTATGCTCCAAGATGATTAATGGGTCAGCGTGATGAAATAATTGACTCTGAATTCCTGAAATACCTTTATTTAAAATAATGTACTGCATACATTAAGGGCGGGTAAAATCTACCCAACATCTTTAATGTATATTTAAAGTGGTATTTATGAGAAATCGACATTTGACATGCGTTTAGGGCACGTTTTGAGGAATTATTTGGGTTAATACCTAGCCTGTAATGCTGTTTGCATTTGCTGCTCGGTAAGGTAAAAGTAGCAACTGTACCCTTAATTTGTAACATTTGTATTGTTCATTCTCTCTTTTTTTTCTTCTTCTTCTTCATCAGACATTGAATTTACAAGACTTTGATTTTTTTTTTTTTTTTTTTTTTATATTAATCCCACACTGAACTGTCTGGCCTGATGCCTGAGTTTGAGAGTGTGACACTTTTCCAAATAAAAAAAAATCTCTAAATGGAGTTTGGCGTCGTGCTTGTAAATGTCTTTCAGTTTCTTTCCAGATATTGATAATCAAGGAGCCTTGAGTATGTTAAAGCTAAACCTATTTATTAAACCTATTAAAGCTACGTAAATTTACTCGTGTCACACAGAGCCAAGTCGGACCGTGTTCGCCGCTCGAAGCTTCAGCCGCACACGTCGTACCTTAACCTTCCCGCTGCAGTCTTTGAGCAGTTGCTGGGCACGTGGTTTCTTTGGAAACCGATTTATTTGACTTATTCCGAGCGCCCCGATGCACAATCGATCATACGCTACCCGAGGAAATTTTAAATGGCTCCCCAAAAAAAAAAAAAAAAAAATTCCGCTCAAGGATTCTTTTGTGAAGCCAAAAAAAAAATTAAAAAAATCAGCCTGTGCTTCAAATCCACGGGCGGCCCTCTCCGTCAAGATGGACACCTGAACAAAAAGGAGTACAGTACAAACAAAGCGGTCACATGACGCGCCTGAGGTGCCCCAACGGGAGCGGCGGACAGGACGAAACCGGGAACAAGACGAACCTG
>JAODLC010000140.1:3982247-3998274 GCA_026781145.1 Hippopotamyrus pictus | reverse complement strand
GTCACGCTGACTGATGGTGGATGGGGGGGGGGGCGCTGGCTAAGTCTCCCCTGAAAGGATATAGTGCGCAGCCTAAAAAGCAGTAATGAACCCAAATCTGTTCCGAAACCTTCGCACAGCATAATTAGTCCTCCCTGTTTGAGTAACTGATTTCACGTTACGCTGCACATTTTTAAAAACTGACCCTAGAAATTCTGTGCTTTCACATTTATACGGCTCTTTACATAAGAGATGAGGACATTCAATGTATGAAACGGGCTCCTGGACCCAAAAGCCTTAAATACTCTATAGGCCATCTGCTCCCTTTTTTACCCTCAAAATATATATTTTGTATTTGCAAGCAAAAAAAAAAAAAAAAAAAAACTTTTTTCCCCTCTCAGTTGACTGATCCAATTAGAAATAAGCATAAATAATGATGCGTGTGAGAAATATTGAGAAGCCGTCCTTGGACATCTGAACTGCACAGATGTGTTCCAGATAAGACAATATTGACAGCCAATAAATCATAACTGGCAATATCACAAGAGAACTCGGCACATCAGACAGAGTATGAAATATTCCAAGCGCTTTTCAGGCACGATATAATTAAAAGAACTAAAGAAACAGATTATAAATCCATGAGCCAGATGAGAAAAATATTTAGGCTTTGAATTTGTTTTTTTTTTATGCGCTCTAATGAAATATGGTACACTACATAAGTGACCATAAAATGAAGTAATTATAATTTTGTTTTAAACAAACTCTTTTTTTGGCTTAACAGATGTAATCAGAGGGAGACTGCAGTGACTCAGACGTTGCACTGAACTCCGTGCGCTAAAGATAATTCGTCTTCGCTTTACGTGGGAAAATAATCACAGAGCCATTAGTCTTGACTGACAAAGATACACGATGGGGAAAAGGTGCGAGGGGGTGCATCCGACATTCATCTCAGATTAAAAAGATGGGGGGGGGGGGCTGATGCAGGGATGTCTTTTTGGGTTTGTGTTGCTTGTTTATTTTATTTTTTTTCAGGGAGAGTTTTGTTTAGTGATGATCTGATGGTCCCAAGTTTAAAACTTAAACATTTATATAAAAACATACTGCCTTGATCTGACCTAAGCCTATCCCCAATTAAATTATTTATGGCCTCGTGTATTTGAATGGCCAATATTAAATTAAGGTATAATATATAGTGCCTTGTATCGTTCACTCTTCTTTTTTCATTGAAATGTGTTTATTCTTCTTGTATATTGTTTGATTCCTTTTGTCAAGTCCCAGTAACTTTTTGATTCTATCTAGGATCTTTTGTACGGGGATCTCGTTTTGCCTGACGCTTATGCGAGGCCTATAAACACACACTTCACATATATCAGCATATTTTCAATGACACTCTCTTCCAGTGAAGTAGGGAGTGGAAAATTATGCATACAAGCACTATCATGAATAAATATGAAGCCTGTGTATGCATTCTACTCAGATGACATTTCACCTCAGGTGGTTGGTCTAATCAGTCTCTGTGTTAAGGGGCATAGTCACTTTATATGGTTTATGCAACAGTGGTGTATAAACGAATGAATGTGAATTGAAATCATGTTGTTTGGTTCACGTTTGCCATATGCAGAATTCCCCGGTATCTCTCTTTAATTGGCTCCTACACTCCGTTTGTAGCTGGGCATGGTGTTAATCGACCGACAGCTACCATCGTGCAGAAGGATGTGGTCCATCTCCATGGAGATTCCGAGATGCCCCATCATTCGAGGCATTGCGTAAATAAGGTCTTCATAAAATGCCTATTATGTAAATACGCGAAAATTTAATGTGCCTACATTCTTGTAAATAATCACTATGACAGACTGACAACTTGAATGGTGTTTATGCCCCTGGACTGGCTTGTGAAATCCCTCTTAAACGCATGACGCCCCCACCCTCACAGGTACTCGGCTGAATTATGCTTGTCCTCTTGTTTTGCGTCATATATAATAAGTCAAAAATCTTGACGTCTGTTGGGATAGCTAATGTTGATACTCGGGAAGATACTGCCACTGGATTCTCTCGCATGCTTCACTGTCCCGTTTCAGGACACTTGGTTTGGACTGATGCCTAATCGTTGGTCATTTGGCTGTGACTGATGTGAGCGACAGTAATGAAGATTAGCTTGGTGCTATGCTAACAGCACTGCACTGCTGCTTCAAAGGGCGAAGGAATGGCCGGCGAAGATGTTATGCCAGTTAAGTAAGAATTGGCGCCATATTTAACAGTTCAGTGACAGAGATGTTCGAAATGACGGGAAAACTCTCGTGAGTCTCAGAAGTGTTCAGGGAAAACTGTTTTTCATCAAGCTTACTTGTGAAAGTGGGCTGAAGAGAACGCCAAAATTAACAAATAATTAAACGGGGAAAAGATCATTACGCGATTCAATCAGAGTTCAAATAGAGCCTTGTGCCGAAATCCTCTGCAATCTGCAGTTGTTTCATTCGACATCTACTGATAAATACGATTTTTCCGAACACTTCAGGAGGTGCTGTAACTGAAACAGGGAAGTATACTGAGGTCCAGTGACAAACTGCTGGTGTTTATGCCGGTCTCTGGGAGCTGGGCATGCATATCTAAGGGGCAAATTAAAAATCAGGGCTGGGGTGCCGCCCTGAGTCATTAAAAAGTAATCAAGACCTCAGTCTGTACCAGGCATATAATAAAGACACAGCATGTCGGATCTGCTAGACTCCCTGAAGCAAACCTTTGCTCCCTTAATTTAGTTTTATGATGGATTTTCAACTCGGTTGATATAGTAAGCTTCTCGATTTTTCCCCTGAATTCATCATGGCCCAGTGGCATTATAGCCCTTCATCAAGAGACTGTTTATCTTTCCTGGACCGTCAACCACAAGCGCCACCCCCCCCCCCACACACACACACACACACACACACACACACAGAGAAATAAATGACTTATTCTCCATTATAGCTCTTAGAGAACACATATAGCACTTACAGACCTTATGTTCTTATGAAGAGAATTATCCTCCTTTGGTTTATTGATGTGTTGGGTGTCCAGTGTCCCTCCCTAACCGACTCCCCTGTACACTTCGCATAAATTTGTGTGTGTACGGTTATAATATATGGGTGCACATTATATATATTATGTAAATGTATGCATATATAACCACACAAAGCATTTATATTATAACATTATACGATTCTAATATGTGCAAATTTGAAAATTTGATCAACTGTAAAGATGTAAATATAAATGTAATGTAATGTAAAGATAAATCCTTTATTTGCATTGTACATTGGGCTTTTTTTCCTTTGCCTACCCCATTTTACGCTCCATAGCTGGGGGGTGACAGGCAACGTCAGCCAACTTGTGGCATCTCTGGAGCTGTGGGTTGGGGACCTTGCTCGAGGGTCCCTGGTCATGTGACTATTCTGCCGAAGTCGGGGGCTTGACCCGACCATCGTCCAATCACAGGCACAGAGACTTAGGCAGCTGGGCCACTCGCCACCCCTGAGAGATGATAATGTACAGAAATACATTGTTATTGTCAAAGATATTAAATAATGAAAATGAAGATTATCAGGATTATACTTTATTTGCCAGATGCTTTTACCAAAAGCAATATGCATGTTCGAGAAAGCAGGGTCAGACAGTTCCTGGAGGGTAAGAGCCTCGCTCAAGGGCCCAACGGTGACATCACTCAGCCGACCCTGGGACTGAAACTGATGACCTTCCGATCTCCGGCACAGCTTCCTAACCCAGTGAGCCACACATTGCCCCCTCATTTAATAAAAGAAAGAAGAATCACTCAGTTTACCAAGCAACCTATATTTAATGCTCGATACAGTCTCTTTTAAAATACATCTTATTATTGTGCTTAACTGTTTTATCCAAAGTGGTTCACTCTTTTACTAATTTCTTATTAATGTTATGATACATGTGGTGTATGCCGAACACTTTTGTCAGGCTATATTCTTGTCAACATCTTTTGTCAACGAAATAACAGGTATCACGAGCAGGGCTGACGGCAAGCAAACAAATGGTCTCCATGGAAACTGTACAATTGTACTGCATGAAATGTCTTTCAATGAAGTAAATCCATTAAGATTTTTCTTTAACTGAGGAAACCTTTTAAGGGATTCTGTGTGACACTCAAATAAATCCCTCACCTAAGAAGAAATTAAGTGTCATATTTATGGAGGAAACTTAAGGTGTTGCATGCAACCAGCCCCTGGCTCGTTTAATGAGTCCCAACACAGGCACTCGAAAAGCAGCAAAACCAAACAGAACGGCAGAAACGCAAGGAGGTGAGACGCTGGACTGTAAGGTACACACACGGTGGGAGGTTTATACAAGCTAAGAACATGCAAGGATTGGACAGGGTTCACAAAAGACATGGGTAAACATACACACCACAAACGGGAAATACAACTGTTAACAACAACAGTACAACAAGGGGCTATGTACAACTGCCTGCAAGCATGCTGGGATATGTTAATCCCCGCCAGTGTTACAGTGTTTCAGCTTACATTGTGATTTTAATTAAACTGGGGTTACAGTATTAACTTAGTTAAATTTTAACCAAACTGGGGTGCAGTCTGCTGTGAATGGTTTGATGCTTCAGTTGGAGGACTTAAGTTTTCTTACTTGTGACAGAGTAAAAATGTTTTTCTTTAACTTTTTCTCTTAACCCAGCTGACTTGTGGTCTTTGTGAAATTTGCATGTGTGTAACAGGCGATGTCAGTATTAATATTGCACATTTTGCGGCTCTGTCAAGAATGATTGTGATTGTAGTGCCTGCATGTCACTCACTAGAAAGCTAGAAACCCTTAAATCACAGTAAATTGTTACATCGGACTTCTCTTGTAGATTAAAACCTAAATTTGTCCTATGATGAGTTTTGCGCATGCGCATATTGTGATGACGGTGCCAAAAGTCTGGCCTCCCGATAATTTCCTTCTCAGCCCAACACATCCCATTGTGCAAAGGTAAAGTGGGTCTATCCCGGCTAGGCGATAGGAGCGGTGCTTTGTGACTTAAGGGTATGGATGAGAAACACTTTCCATTCGACCTGAAGAACACAGTCTACCCGGGCTATGCCTTCGTAGACCACGTCCTTTGAAGGATGCAGCATGGTCACAAAAACAGCAAACACCTGACTTATCCCACATTTTCTTTCTTTTTTTACCAAAATATCTCTTGATTAAATATCTAGTATGCATATATGAATCCTCTGTGTGAAGCCTGAGTCTACTACCCTGACAAAGGGAATAATCACCGGTTAATCGGTCAGATGTCGTCACCATTGTCAGTTGCTGATAATATTGTCATATCACCTAGCTGTAGTGTGTATATATATATATTTTTATGCTGATTGTATTAAAAGTAAATGAACTTTCTTCACTATATTCCCATCGAGCTTACTTTGTAAGGATTTGTTTTATTAATTTAGTGACATTCTGATATGATGTTTAGATAGGCAGGCTGCATCAAAAATGACCCTACAGAAATTGAGGCTTCCTTTTATAAAATGCCTCCCTTTGAAATACACAAATGTTATATTTATCAGTCTGTAATTAACCACATGGTGTCGGGTAGTTCAGTTTCTTCTGCCACGCATTTTAGGATTTGTGACTTGGGGGCGTGAAAAGCTGATGTACAGTACGCACCAACAAAATCATTTCCAACAGATCCAGATATGGCCGCTAATATAACGCTCTGACAAAATTTAGCCTTGAGGCCCACAAAAAAAAAAGAATCTGTCAATGCCAATAAAGCGCTATGAAGCCAAGGGTCCTGTATAGGGCAAGCTTCTGCCATGGAACGCTTGAGGCATGGGGAGGCTTACAATGGTTTTTGTCATACATGCTTTCTAAAGTCACTTTCTTAGGAGTACTTCTAATGGAATATTTTATTAGGAGTAGAGGTGGGCGATATGGCCAAAAATGTTATCGCGATAAAAATATTGATGGATATCGACGATTATCACGATAATGGTCAAATCATCGTTTCTTTCCAGTTTAAAGGATTTTTTTAAAATTAAAATTGAAGAAACCAGATGTTTAGTCGTAGTTATACATTTACCAAACAGTAGTGATGGGTAAAATCACGGTTCCAGGGCAATTTGCTCTATTTTCTGACCCCTCTACATGGAGCTCTCTGTTCAAGAAAGGACTCAAAGAATACCAGGAGGGAAATCGAATGTGCTACGTGTATCAAAGCATTTAGCGTTTCACCAGTCTAAGATGAACAGATTTAGTCATTGCTGAAAACCACTGCTGCTGTGACATTCTTCCCATCAGTCCTTATTTCTCTTTGGATTATTATTATCGGGATTCCTCAAGGACTAAATTTCACTGTGGACCTCTGGATTATCGTTATCGAACGGATTACTTTAGACTTGCCTGTTGGTTTGACGGTTTTGTGTGGTGTCTGCCTACCTGCCCTATTGCATTCTGTTACTTGTTCGGTAAATCCCTCATTTTCATGCCTGTTTGCGCTTGTGCTCCACTGCCAGCCCTGACAAGTAGTCAGAGAGAAAGTGACCTCATTTCATTGTGTCGCAGAACATGTTGCTGGCAACACGTGGGGCGATAAACCACGTCGAACACAGTATCTGCCCCATGCATGTTGAGGACAAATCTATATCGTGATAAATATTGTTACCATAGTATCGCCTAGCCCTGTATTTTTATATTGGCAAAGAAGGTTTTTGATTGGTATTATTTTCTTTTTTCAAAAAATAAAATTATAACCTATGTACTGAAAAGAGAATCTGAAGTAGGCCCCTTCTTAAATGTGAAACGCCCGTATGTAACTGCTGAAATGGAGCCAGCCCTGTAGCAGGACTACAATGCATATATAATACACAGTCACCCCTTCACTGTCGTGAGGATTCCGGGTGGACAATCCTCGCCAATGTGAAAATTTGATAAAGCTACCTGGACCCATTATTAAACATGCAAGATTACTGCCACTGAAAAGTTTAAAAGTTACCGTGAGAAATGCAAGGTTCCATGGTCACAAAGACAGCTAACACAGAGTGATTTTTTTTAACTAAAGTAACTATTTATTTAATACATAGAATGTGTATGTAAAGTGTAGCCTACATGTGCAAGAAAGGCAACCCTGTGACATCCTGACACGATGTTTAGATCAGGCTGCATTAAAAATTACCTGACAGAAGTTACCGGTTCCTTTTGTAAAATCCCTTCCTTTGAAATGTACAAATGTAAACCATGTTAATGTGTCGTACTGATTGAATAAAAGGCTAATTTAGAAAAATAATTTGGCAATCTTACAGTAGCATTTAAGCTCTTCATGTAACCACCCCCCCCCCCCCACCACCACCTTTAACACAAATCACGTTTAACGAGAAATTTGATTTGGATTGTGTCTGAGTCAGATTCGGAACACAACGGGGGTGTGTGGCTCACAGTCTGGAGGGATTGCTGTCCAACACCTTGCCTAAGGCCCCCCGAAATGCTTGGGCCGGCCCTGTGACGGCTTACTGTCACAGCCAGAACCAGGCCACAAGTATACAGGCTGCTTCCTGTTCCTGATGATGAAACGTCATCTTAGACCTTGCTTAGAATGCATCCAGAGCGCCTATTGGGTAATTAAGTCGCATCGATCTAATCTTTGAAAAAGCTGACATGACTACAACTGATATGACAAAGCAGTTTTAACCAGGACCGATGTTGGGCAGTGTTCCATACCGGCGCATAGCTGAAACAATAGCTGTAACAGTTCAATAGTGAGCAAATTCTGTAATATTATCTGCTAGACACGCTATGGAGCGCTATGCAGAGTGTTGAGTACGGACATACGGACAATAAAACATGTCGGTCATACTATTAAGCTAAATTTGAATGATTTTAATAGTAGGCTAATTCATGAAAACATACCTTCTTAAAACATCTGAAAAAATGTATTTACTGATGTAAACGCTTGCTAGCTGCCACTAACTGAACTTGAAACTTATGAGGTAACTTGAAATTCAGGATTGCATCATCAGCCAGACAGCCTATCAGAACGTCGCAGGAGGCAGAAATTTGTACAGTGGAGGAGATTTGCATGACACCAGCCTTAAAGATGCTTACGGATAGAGACCCCCCTGTAACGTCCGGACCCTCACAGCCGCCAGCTGGTTTGCACATAGACCGCGATCGCCTTGGGTTGCGTTCCCATCTGCGGGTTGCCAAACACGGATCCCTTTCGCACCTAATACGAGGACTCCGTTGGGGAAAGCTGGGGTGAGAATTAAATCCTGGTGAACTTAAAGGCGGCTCTGTCGGAGATCAGTCTCTTAGCTCTGATATCCAAAGAAAATAGCCTCAAAGATTGCTGAGAAATACTGCATTGACACTCTTCTGCAGCTTATGAATGTCTTCTGTGGGAGGTTAGGCATCCATCAGAAACATACTTTACACCTTCTTGTTTGCTAGCTTCTATATCTTGAAGGACACGTCACTTTATTGTTTCAGTGACTTTGAGACTTTGCACAGATCAGCATTAGTAGTGGATTCAAAATTTGGATGGACTTTACTACTTGCTGTAGCTGAAGTCATTTTTAGCAATGTCTCATCTCCAATAAAGTATTTTAAATTAATGCAAAATGCATGCTGCATGTTTTGAAATATTAAAAGCAAGCTTACTTTATTTCTCGTTAGTGAATTTGCCTCTGTGACATTGTGATACTGAAAAAATCTTCACATGTTATAGATGCCCATTAAAAGGCGCACTAAACAAATTTTACTTCTTATTTATTTTTATATCTCTCCCCACCCTGACCTAGCCATTGAATGTGTTATCCTCAATTTCATGAAAATTTGCCCGTATGGATCACACATTTAGCCCTGAGGAATTTCATTACACTGCATCGCCTCGGTCTGTTATGAAATAACTTGGATTTTAATAGAGAGTAATTTTCCCAAGCACAGGTCTCGACTGGTTTTAAATTAAATGTGTCTGTCATATTACACGTTTTAAAATAACTTCCACTGCTTTTCTCCCTGTGCACCAAGGTGTTCCCCATGTACCTATACCCAAGATATATCCCAAAATACACTTCCAATCATAAAAACACTGATATATAAATGGGCATTTAATATTCTGTCACATACTGTACAGAGGTGAGTAATTCAGGTCCAGAGAGTAAATGTCCAGAAACGAAATCTTGATCTGGACTTTTACTCTCTAGACCCCAACTACCCCCCTCTGGCAATACACCATGCACTGAGGCAACCCTCAAAGATGGATTTGGGGGCAACATCTTCTTGAAGGACTTTTTTTTTTTTTTTTTATGCTTTTTGTATGCTAACATTTTGGCATTAGGGATCTTTCAGGGCAGGTTACTAAGGCCAATACTGTTTGAAGGATTCACAGTATATCTCAGTATCTTTACCCATTGAGTTGTGCAGTAATGGACAAATAAGTACCTCCTGGATAATGAGTATATCGGGGTCTTGGATGAGCCACGGGAAATACTCCAAAAGTATTCTGGCTGTGGGATTTTCACTTGCTATTCAGTTAACAGAAGGTGTGGAAGTCTTCTCGGAGATGAATGTTCTCCATAAGTGCATTGCAGGATGCCACAATTAACAACTTTTTTCTCCTTGGGGTGCCTCTCAATATGCCTTTTTTGCCATATCCAGCAACATTTAAAAGTCTGTTAGCCACAAAGCAGATCTTATATCACACTCATAGCCTTATGTCCTGTTGCTCTTTCGGCTGCCATGTGGTGTAATCTGAAGTGTTCATGTTTCCATCTTGGTGTACGAGCAAATTAAATAAGGAACTTTGTGTGTGACAGTTTTGTATATATTACATTGTGGGGACCGAATGTCTCTACAATGTAACAAAAACCTGTAATGTTTTACCTTGCAGGGACATTTTTTTGGTCCCCCACAAGGGGAAACTCAGTTTTATAAAAATCTGAGACGGCAGTCAAAAGAATAAAAATGCCCAAAGTCTTGTATTTTGTTCAGTTACTTACGGTTAAGGTTAGGTCTGTGTAGGGGTTAAGGTTGTCATTTTCTTGGGATTAGGGTTTTTCCCCATAGAAATGAATGGACGGTCCCCACAAAGATATGAATATAACCGTGTGCATGTGTGTGTTCGTGTGTATGATTACTGAATTTTCATCTTACACCTCATTATAAAAACCTGTGGCTGTTTTCTACTGACCTTTGGAATGGATTAAGCAGATGTGCACAGAAGTCTGGCGTGTCTAGATTTGGAATGTTCACATTCAGGCTGTTCATGTAGCTGGTGTCATAGATATATAAAACATAGATATGCACACCTACAAGGATAACTAAGGATCTTTTATTCGTTCTCAGATTTCAGTTTCAGCATCTCACCAGGTTAACAGAATACAGAGAATCTCGCCAAACAGAGGGACAAGCAGCATTGATAAGTCTATTTTAAGAATAATGTTGAAAATTATTGAAACCAGTGATTTAAATACATTAAGCATCGAACATTAAATAGGGCATACCTTAATCAGGGATGATAATGAGAGGGTCCACCAGTGTAAACAATAAACAAGAAAGTGTTAGGTTGTGGAGTAGGGGGGTTTACGATGTGCCACAGTAACCACATTTGTAGGACACTGCCGCAAGCAATCTGTAACCCCCCGCCATCTGCCCGACTCCGCAACGCGTGGTCTGTACCAGACTGCCCGCGAGCGACTCTCGGAGCAGTCCGACATCTGCTCGTTCCACCTGCATCACAGACATGCGCTAACTCCTGGTTGCACTCTGTTTGCCGCAGGCCCAAACTCAGCCACCAGGGGTCTCATTTTTCATATGCAAAGGTGAAGCCTAAAAGGGGCAGGGGATTCGCAACAAGGACACTTCCTTTGTGTGGTTTCCTGGGATTGAGCGCAATAAACTTGCTAATATTGCATTTGCAAGTCAGGAAATCTTTTACATTTCCAGGTTAACTATCAGCCCTGAATCTTCCATTATCTAACAAATGATTGTAGAGATTTGACATGTGATATCAAAACTTGGAATATGACATGAGTTAATTAATTTCAAAATTTACTTTCGTGGCTCATTCTTTCCATGTCTGGAGTATTAACTGATCACTTCATCATGACTTTTTTTTTACCTGAGTGCAGAAAGTGGCCTAGAAAAACATATTTGTTCCCATATTTTACTTATTTGTAATTCATCGTAGTTCTATGCAGAATGAATTTGTGCCAATTTACCACAGAAATTGTCATGATTCTAAAATGTTAATCATAAGATGTGATACAACTATTTTTTTTTTTGTCTTTGTCACTTAACCATTAAAGTCTCTGTTGGATACACATATCTTAATCACATCCTGTCAACTGTTATCTGCTCATAATTATGCTACCAATTCAAAAGCTCCTTTAACATGGCTTTGATATGAAATTAGACACTATAATTACTCTGGAACATTGCCAAAAATGTAGTTGGGAGTGTGTAATTCTGTCATGTTGTGTTTTTTTTTTTTTTTTTTTTTTTTGGTCTGTAGAGACACTTTACTTTTGTCTTCATTTTTGTCTTGCTAAAGATCATGATTTAACTGCCAGTCCCGCATCTAATTTTGCGCTTTAAGGGCTGAACATATCTTTAATGCACACAGGCTCTTCTGAAGAAACGGGAGTGTGAAGGCTGTAATCTTTGAACAGCCCAGCTCAGACGTATTTATTCAGTGCTGGTACCACGCCTGTTTTTCTTGCAGTGAATTCTTTTCACGCTGGTACAGCGCATCTCGAAATGAGCTGTTTTTTGGAGTCCTTTGAGAAATCGGCCTTCACACGTACATGCTGGAATGTCCGCTACGTGTGCCTGTGATTTTTCTGAAGCACTTCATGAATTGCCTGTGTTAAACAGAAGTAATGAGGTAATAGAAATTTCCAGCAGATCCTACCTGATCGGGGTGGATTCATATGTGACACTCGTACCTCAGACCCTCTGTGTGCCATGCAAATGTAAACACCAGAAGTTTCAGATTCTGGGAATTGCACACTATGTCTGTATAGGTGTGGGTTTGAATCCAGTAGTTATCAGAGGAATCATATCACTGTGGTTCCCTTGAGTGAAGTCCTTACCCCAGTGGCTCATGGGATACTCGCTGTCCCAGAGCCCTACCAATGAGCTCTGCTCACTTGTACATCACTAAATAAATCAGTGTGTAGTTTACTGTTCAAAAACTTAACATGTCCTTTTGCTGTTAACCTGAGCAAAGTGTTGGACCAGGAAGCGTTGCTAAGGGAGAAGGAAGTACATTAAAATGTTATATATCATGCTGTTGGCTTAAGAGATGGATAAGCATATTCTAGCTTAGTGAATTTAGGCATATCTATGTTTATATGGCCAATTTTGATGCTGTGAATCAAAGTAATGGTCAATTATTCTTCAAAATGCAGTCATTTCTATTCATTAAGCTAATTACCTAGACCTTCATGGAATATAGCGGATCATAGCTTGTTCTGACGGGGAATACGTGGTTCTAGCTGTAACTCTAACATTGTGACTTTCTGTGCCTTGGGCATGAACCGTAGCTGTCTTTACATGGCGGATTCAGCCAATGAGTAATTCATAGTTATCATCCAAAGGATTTCCCTGGTTTTAAATGAGCTGCATGGCAAAAATTAAGTTTACTCAATAAAGAAAAGACTATTATTAATGCTATTTTTATCATCCTCAAGCTGTAATATTGGAGATGTATCAAGTCTAATGCTCTTAATGTCACACTTTCTGCTGATTTGACCAGTCGTCTTTTTAGGTTCTTTGCTTAGAAGATGTCATGTTGCACTTATGCGAATACAGCTTGCACCCGTACCTGGGCGTTCACTGGTAGCTCAGCCTGGCCGCACATTTGCCTGCTCGACTCTTCGACAACATGTATGTTTGTAATGCGCTGTTTGCCTCACCTGTACATTACTTTGGACAAGCTCGTCTGTCGTTTGAAATAATTGATCGTGTCTTGTATCTGCTGGTCATGAGTGTTTAACTCTTTGGGAAAACTCATTTCCGTTCATTTCTCATCACGGCACGAGCCGTGTTTTTAGGAACATAGCTCATGTTTGCGAGCGACGGAATGATAAACCGAAAGGCCCAAACAGCAGGACGCCATCGACAAATTTTATGCATGAGCGGTCAGTATGTTCTGCATTGAGAAATAGTCCAAATACTCTTTATCCCTATCGATTAGTTATGGCTGCCCCCGGTGATGTTAAAAGCTCTTTATGAAAGACACTGATGGCCGTTAACTGTCTGGAAAGCATCTGGAAAGGACCCAAATAAGCCCATCACAAAAATTTGCTCCAGGCTTTATAGTTGCTCTCGATTTTCTTGCTTTATCCAGATAAACAATAGTAAAGAACAGGAAACAACGTTTATTAGGCATTAGCCATTTATTTTATTTATCCATTTTCTGTTGCCATTTATCCAAGAATGCGTATTGGCACGACACCAGGTTTGTGGCTCTCGCGTTCGGTTCCTGACACTGCGTGAGGATTGGGGACAGCTGAGGCACACTGGACGAGACTGGTTGTATGATAGCAAGCCTGGAAGCCATCCCAGACAGAACAGGCCGTGAATCAGGCTGCTCCCATGATGCATTGCCAGCGCGTTACTTGGTGCGCACGTGTGCATACACTAAGGACAGTTTACGGATGTCTCTGCATTATGGAAGGGGACCAAACGCTCAGTAATTCCACACAAAGTGCCGCGGCAGAAACTGGAGCCAGCGCTGCGCTACGCGCTAAGCCAACACTCTGCCGTTCTGCTTTTTTGATGTTATAATTTAGACTGTGGAATGAAAACATTTATACTTGAATGACTGAATATGCTTGAATATGAATTTGCTCATAAGTGTCTCATTATGAAATCGTACCATATGTTCAGTGCATAGGGAAGTGTCATAAAGACATTCTGAAAAGTGTCGGATCTGAAAAAAACATCATTTTTTAATAGGACTGGGAGTAAGATGGAATTTAAGTTCAAAAAATGTAAAAAGTCCAAAAAAGTTCAACTGGCCAAAAACCTATATTTTGTCCCAATGATTATAAATATTAACCATATAGATATGTTTCACTAATAAAATATGCTCATTAAGAAAGAGTCCAGAAGGGTTACCGGTTATTACTATGGCAATAATGGAGTATGGGGAGAGTAGAGGAGTATGGGGAGAGTAGAGGAGTATGGGGAGAGTAGAGAGAGATGGGTGAGTAGGAGCATGAAACCTCGAGAAGCAGGGACTCTATGCTTGACAAGGCACCGAGTATGAGGTGAGCCTGATGGAAATCAGAGGAGTTATGGCGTCAGCGAGAGGCCACAGTCAGGGACAGCGTGAACCGTGACTCTCCGCTGTGCTCTCCGCCGCTGTCACGCTTCACCCCGGCTGTCTCCGCTCTGCCCGTTCCAGCACGTCAGAAACGTCTGGTGACCGCGACCTGTGAAGCCGCGAAGGCAGGAAGCCGAACGCGCGCGCATCCGTTAACGGGCCAGATGGCTGCCAGGAGCGCGGCGATCGCCGCCGCCACCATCTCACAGGCGTGACGGAACGGAACGGCATCGCCACGCTACAGGCAGACTCATCGGCGCCCCCTAGAGGTCCATTTAGAAAGTAGATGCAGGTGTTTTGTCATCATTGTATTTCCCGGTGGAATTTGACAGATTTAGTCGGTACAGAGGCTGGCGTAGTGTCTCAGTGGGCAGCAGGTTTGAATCCAACCCTGTCTGTGTGGTTTTTGCATGTTCTTCTCTTGTTCTTCTGACGCTCTTTCCTTCCACACTTCAAAGCGTGCAGTTAAAATAATGGGTCATTTAAAGACACAGATTATTTTCTGTGTGTGTGTTTGTATGTGTGTGTAGTCATGTGTTTATTACACTTGTGGGGACCAAATGTCCCCACAGTGTGATAAAAACCTGTTATTTTGACATTGTGGGGGCCAGCTATATAAAACTTAATTTTATAAATCTGGAAAAAGGGTATAGTCATGGAATGTATGAACAACATTAATGTTCCTCCAATGGTACAGAAATGTTCCTCAGAGTCCTTAAAGGTACATTTACTGACAGCTAGGATACAGTTGGCAGACCCTTGAGGGTACAGCCCCAGTGAAAAGTAATTGGACCCTAAAGGTACAGATTAGCACTTACTAGCTGTAATAAAAGAAGGGTGGGGGTGGCAGTCCTAAATATTAGAATAGGACAGGATCGCTATAGGAGACCCCAGGCGATCTCCCAAAGCCATACATACTCGAGCTGAGGATGGAACAACTTTCCGGTTTCGTGGCAGTCACCCGGCATCGACACCAAGCGGACTGAACCCCGTACTTCCATCCGAGCTTCCCGGCCGCCTGCCTGGTGTTGGCCCGGCTCCGAATTCCTTTCAGGCGTCGTGGGCCGCCGCGGCTCCCGCCCAGCCGGCGCCCTCGCGGGCTCGGGGAGTCGCAGGGGCCACTGGATTTAGCGCGGCTGAGGGTTATCAGGAGCATCGGAAGGAGCCAGCGGGGCTGTGAGCTGCGTGATAAGGGACGTGGGAGGCTCCAGTGCCGGCCAACTGGGTCAGACTGGCGGCGGAGAAAATGATTAAAATACTCTGCTTCGGAATAACAGGATTGAGCAAGAATAAGATGTTAACTTGACGTCGGACATGGTTATCAAAAATGCGAGTAGGGTACTTTTCATACTAGCTATCCTGGCTAAATATGCATAAAACCCAAAATACGAGAAGACACCGTGTGCACAAAGTGTCCGGCATGTAAAATGTCCTGATAACCTTCCTGTAATTCTTTCTTTCAATCAATCAAAGTTATTACTCAGTAGTGAAATGCTTTGTTGCTGAGCTTCAATACTCTGACACCGCAGACATAAGTGTAATGGAGACAGCACATTAAATGTTAATCAGAAACATCGATAAGTAGTGTGCAATTGGCAGTAAAGTGACAGGTGGCAGTGAAGAAGTCGGTCTTTATACAGTATACATCCATCCATCCATCCATTTTCCAAGCCGCTTATCCTACTGGGTCGCGGGGGGTCCGGAGCCTATCCCGGAAGC
>JAODLC010000140.1:3961586-3973121 GCA_026781145.1 Hippopotamyrus pictus | reverse complement strand
TTGGGGGACGGGGGGGCAGGGGAGGGATTTTATTGGGGGACGGGAGGACAGGGCAGAGATTTTATTGGGGGACAGGAGGACAGGACAGGGACTTTATTGGGGGACGGGAGGACAGGGCAGGGACTTTATTGGGGGACGGGAGGACAGGGCAGGGACTTTATTGGGGGACGGGAGTCCACACAGGTCTGACAACAGCAGAAATGACAGCCAGCGGCCTCGATGGGAGCACTGGGGACACAGGGGACGCTAGAACGAAAACGGGCGTTAGATCACGGTAAGCCAACAGCTGTGGGCCACATATCAGATTTTGAGTACGTTTACGAAAAGTTTGTGTTATATAATGATTGGCGGCGTGGGTAAGGAGAGGGCTTATCCATTATTATTATTATTATATCTCTTTTTCTTGTCTTTTTATTTTTGTTAAATTAGATTCAAAAAGAACCAGCTAAGATTTAGCGAAACCTGTAACAGGCAAAAAAGAGAGATCCACGGAAGGAGTTGGTTGACCGAGTGTAAATCGTACATCCCGCATACCCTGCAGCTGAGGGGCAGTTTGAGATTATTGCAGTAAAACCCTGCGTCAGATGGAGTGGCTGACTGTACCCGAGATGAACAGGAGTGGCTCTGGCACGTAGGAGGTCATAATCCATTATAACTAATTAAAAAACGGGTAAAGTGGAAGTTTTATATTAGGGCAGTATTTCCCAATCCAGTCCTCTGGGACCCACAGACAGTCCATGTTTTTGCTCTACCGGGAGCTGGGAGGGAGCAAAAATGTGGACCGGCTGGGGTCCCCGAGGACCGGATTGGGAAACACTGCATTAGCGAGATAAACTATGAAAATGCCACTGCGATGGTTAATGTCTCATTTGGCGTGAAGTCTTTAAAATAAAATGGGTCTTTATTTCCATGGTGGAAGCAGACAGAACGGAATATAATGTAAGCAGTGGTGAAACAATCACTGATAGAAGAATGAGGCCAAATGAGTAGCAAAGGACCACAGCTACCTGGTAATCTGCTGTGACTGTTGACCTTAAAGGCATGTTTTGGTGATATTGATGATATTATATTTTCAAATCTTATTTCATGATCTTCAAAAAAATAAATCCCTTTTTTTAAAGATGCTTATCTAATAGTGCACACATAAGAAGTACAGATCCTGCAATTATAATCGCTGCATATTAAAAGAAAGATTTGCACATAACGTGATGGTGAAAGAAGTTATCACTTGTCTATATTCCCAAGGCTTAGGCAAAAATGAGCACTGCTACAGATTTAATGATTTATGTCTTGACCTGTGTGGTGTTCCTGCCCCCCCCCCCCCCACTCCCGCTCTCACCCCTTTCCGCTCTCCCTGACTACCTAGCAGAGAGGACTCGACAAAGACACTCGGAGATCCAGGGAACAAAGCTTGTATAGTTCATTATGCTCCAGTTGATGAAATGAAAACAGCAAGGTGATGAAACCACAGTCCATCATAAGTGTGGGACGGGGTTTCGGACAGGGCTATTCCTGGAATTATCCCTGTAATGGACTATTTCTGGCGTTCTGTTTAAGAACGATTCTTTTAGACGAGTTAGAGGAGTGTTGAGGATGCGTTCGAGCCAAGGACTGTATCGGTTACGTAACAGTGTCTGGATGTGCCTCTGGCTCTGTCTCCTCAGCAGAGTCTGGTTTGATAAAGAGCAGCAGCTTTAGTTACACCCTTTCATCTCCATGGCTCCATTCCTTCTGCAGTTACTTGTTTTGATGGAAGCGGACCCCGCGAGACGGATGGGGCTGTGGCTGATCTGTCAGAATGAGCGAGCGGCCCGGGTCGGATCCCTCCCCTGAGCCCCTTCTTATTTTTCATTATTATTTATCTGTTTTTTTGACAAGCTATAGGAGCCTAAGTTCAGCGCCGGTTCGGAACGATTTCGGATGAGACGAGAGATGGTCTCCTTCCTCGTGACTGACTCCACTTGACTAGGGACTTGTTGAGCATGATCTGCCTAATTAGCAAACAGAAAAAGGCATTCGGTTGAGCTGCACGGTGGTTTCGAGCAGTTGTGGCTCCAACGATCGGGATAAGGAAATTCGTCTACCAAAAAAACGCTGTCCGACGTTAGCAGCGTTTCTAACTCTCGCGCATCTGGCGTGAGACTCGCTCTTTTAGACTCTCACGCTCGCTAAATAAATCTTACAGCAAATCTATATATTTGCATTATAAACCTAAAATCAGCTACATCAAAAGCATTGGAGTAGTTTGCAAATTCTACAGAGTATTTACAAGGCAATAAAACTTACATACATGTAAATGCGTGTGAATATGTGTGCAGACTTGCTTCAAATTAAAAATCTCACTGCAGCCAGCTGACCAAAGTTAACAACCCTGGGTTGGAGTATCAGGAGCTTAGCTACACTCAACAACGTGTAAAACTCCTGCTTAATTAAAGCAATGAAAAAGATACTGCTTGTCATTCTGCAAAACCTCTCACATGTGTGGGCAGACCTTAAATACGATCCTGTAAGGCGGGTCTAATGTCTTAGAGGCCTGCCAGTAAAGCTAGCATAGAAAGGCTAGTGCATCGACTTGATTTAGTTGTGAACGTTGCTATTTCATAAGCAGCTTTTTATGCTTAATTTATATAGCTGGGGGTTTTACTGTAGTTACACACATGAAGTACCTGCTTTGGGAACAATGACCACAATGCAACCTGCTGCAGTACACCCCCCCCCCCTTTCCAGCCCCCCATGCCATCCACATGCACCACTGCCTGGATATTATAGAGTAGCCCCTGGCGCAACAGGGATGATGCTCACCCACTGCGTTTCATTCTGTCCCTGTTTTTTTTCCCTACTACTTGTTTCTCTTTAAAGATTTTCACATTCCTTTTCCATGCATCTGTACTCTTTCCACAGACATTACCACACACAGTCACAAATAACCTTGTTCTAATTGTTGTATGGTTCTTAAAGTGCATCCTGCAGTGACCTTTTTGCTAACAGTCACGCTACATAAATAAATGAGGATTAATTAGGCTTGTGTATTACATTCTTTAATGTTTTTTTTTTGTTCTGAGTTTATTTACTCCTATTTTCATACTGCATATTACTCAAATAAGTATGCAAATGCAGTTTAAAAATACCTGTTTTCCCAAAAAACACTAGATAGATGTAAACAGGGTACATGTTTAAGTACAAGAAAATTCTGTCAGCCATCCAAAGCGATTAGCATGAAGGAGGGATTAAATGATCCTTTGAACTGTCATCTTTCCATCGCAAATCTGTCATGACCCCACTCTTCTGTTTTCTCCTGTTAGACCGAATAGAGTTTTCTGTTTAATCCCTCTGTACACAGCCGTGTTTAAAGTGGGAGAATTTCAAAATCTCATACCACGGGTCCTGGGGCCTCACACCTTAAAAACAGAATCGGCACACGGTGTCTGTCAGAGATGATGAGCTGCTCAAAGTGCTCAAGGTTAGCAAATGGAACATTCTGTTGCACCATGTTATCACTCTTTACAAAACTTTTTTTTATGTTTTGATTTTATTTTCAGTATATTTGGTATATAGATTTTTTTAAAAACTGTGGATGGTAGTTCATGAATAAGACAAGGATTTTGCATTGGTTATAAAAAAAATTATAAGGCCTCTTCATTAGAATGGTCCGTCTCACCGTCTGTGGCATCCGGAAATTAAAAACTGTTAACTGTTAATTGATTGCTAGCTATGTTGGACCAAACGGCTTAGCTTTGTGTTTGAAATCTCCCCCTTTAGGGCACATTCAGAACGTGGACCTGAACCGATTCACGGCCTCTTATATAAACATCCTTAAGAGCTAGTCCCAGGTTCGACCTTGCTAGAGGCTTTCGAACTTCTGTGAAATCAATCTTTTTTTTCCTGTTTCTGTGAATCTCTGAGAGATAGATGCAGGATTTCACTTTGTTGGTACATGTTAGGATTGGGCCTCACAGTACTTCAGCTACCTTTACATAGGAGATGCTGGATAACACTGTTATTGTAATTGGCGTGACTGCAGCCAGCATTATTCTGCGTGCTCCCTTCCGCATGCTCTCTTGTATATATTGTACCCAATTAACAGTGATTGCTCCTGGGATAATGGTATTGCATATGTTGACTTGACAAGAAGAATAATTATTTACAGAAGCACCATCACTTTCCCCTAGAAATTAATTGCCTTTGCATGTCTGTGGAGAGAGACCAAAAGCATTTTTTTTTTTCTGTCATGCATTATTAATTATTTATGCATGCTTTCTTCGTCAATTTGTCAAAACCCTGTGTTGAAAGTGAATGGTTTCATATGAATTTGCAGTAAAGTATGAAGTGTTGACTTAAGTGCTTCTAAATTATTATTTTTTATCGCTGCTACATTTGTTCTTTAATTTAGCTGTTGATGTATAATATACAGCTGGTTTACGGTATGGTTGATATACAATATAGTACTGTACCTTTTTCTTCCTTGTGTATGATGGGGAAGCCTGAACCATCTTCTGCTGATTAGTTTTAGGTAGAATGAGATGTTATGGATCTAGTCATTCTTTTTGAGGAAACACTTGCTTGTATTTTTCATTTGTTTTAATTCTTTGACCTTCCAGGGTGTTTTAGAGTCATGGTCGTGCTGGAAGAAAATATTATGGTGCTTAGAAGAACGAAAAAGCAATGAGTGATGTGAAATGAAGCGTCATTCTCCGTGGTATCTGTGAGATGATGTGTCACCTGCACACCCAGGAGTCACATCAGCAAGAGACTGGAGCAAACCGCGTTTATTGCATTTACAAATGTTAGCATATGCTATAGAAACGCTCTTTGGGTTCGTCTTACTGGCATACCGACCCTCGCGTTTGCACGTCATCTAAGCTGCACTGCAAGCTGACTTCAGTCCCTTTGAAAGATAACATCAAATTCACCAATAAAATTTGTCCTTGCAACTGATAACTCTCAGGGAAAAAAAGGATGAGGCATAAAATAAACCATTGAAGGAAGTAAAAGGTGCTTTCTCTCTTTTCTAGATGTTTTTTTCTTTGTGACGTGAAGCCTGTGGTACTCATGTTGCACAATCAACACTCAACACTCCTCTTAGTACTGCATTTTAATTGTTTTTTTTTTTTGTTACGGGCTTGTGTTTTTAAACAAATTTATTTCCGAAAAGAATAATTTCTTAATCGTTAATTAGTAGCGTCTGTTTTTAACTAAATGCACACATGTGTTTGAGGGATTCCTGAGTTAGTTTTGCAGGGATCGTCCCCGTAAAAAGGCATATTCCCATATGCAGCCATTTTCCTGATAAGAGGCTGTAAAACTCTACCCCTCCGCTATTGCATCATAAACTGGATTTTGTTTGCTTTTAATACTAGCTGGTGTCTCCCACAGTCCTTATAAACCATTTATTCAGGTGCCCCTCTGTGGCCTCAGCTTGCTCAGATGTGCCGTTCCTGATTAACCACAGTTTCCTCTGCCCCTTCCAGTTACGTGACAATATAACAGAGTGGATCCATAAAGGCTTGCATCAGGCAAATTTGTTTTCTGGAACATGCTCGTGGGAGAAGAAGAAGCCATTGTACGTATCAGACCTCCAGTGAAGAGTTACTTACAGCTGTATGACCAAGCCAAGTGCTGTACTGCTCTGTAACCAACCGTTTACACGTGTAGTTTTACTGCTGCAAGGAATCTGTTTACATGCCATGCAAAACATAATGACAGCAGTTCAAACTAAATACTAGAGGAGGCCATTACTCTTTATGAACAATTATTATCTCAGAGAATAAGTATCGTTACTATGGTGTAACCTTTATTTATGAAGTGTAGTACTTCATGAAACTATGGCTATGTATGAAATTCAGATATAGCACTGAAGTTTTTGATGTGTTTCATGCTTTCACTTTACTGTTTTGACCTTCCATTATATGCAGATTTTGCTGTAAACTGAAGTACGTCTCAATATTCAATGATTACACCTGCAGTTCTGGTATTTTTGTTCTGTACTCGGTATTAAATGATAGTCAGCTTAAGATGAATTAAGCATCTACAATTCTGAGTACTTTTACAATAAGTAATTGTCATTTCCTGAAATGGGAAAAGCCCCAAAATATGTCTTTGAGGTCAAGCTGTATCAGTGGGAAAGCTGAGAAATGACCAGACCTCTGGTTTCTTGGTTTCTCATCGTGATGAGTTTATTGGTTTTGGATCATTACCTGCTCCTGATTTCTTCTCCGTAGTTTCCCAAATGTCTACACTTAATTTGAGTGCTACACACTTGAAACATGAAAACCATTGATTCACCAACCAAACTCGGGTGAAAATTCAATCTTGAAAATAAATGGTGACGGTATTTATTTCAGGTACCATACAGATTTTACACAAATTGCTGCTCAGACTCAATGTCACGCCTCCTGAATGGCTTATCCTTCGATTCTGGCCAGGTTTGAGCTCTACCGGGAGGGTAGCGTAATTAACGGCTAATTTGGGCACGGTAGCAATATTCACAACCGATCGATTCACGATCCCTCGGTTACGAGCATCCCAGGATTTCTAGCATGTAGGTACGCTACCTACCGGCATGGGAGCGGAAAAGTCAGTGCTCGTGACATCCCATAATATACTTACAACCCTCCCACAAGGACAGTCTTGTTGTTTGATGCATGATGACTTTGGCTTTATAGCACGTAAATCTATCCATTGCTAGATAATAGAATTATTACCCTAGAATGCAATCTCAGGAAGAGAGAAACTAGGTTACTGAATAATGCAGGAGCAATTATTAGGTGGTGGTAATATTTTATATTTAATGATAACTCGTGCAGAACCCCCTTAGCATACAGAAAACATTTCAGAGGGCCTCTGATCCAAAGAACAAGGAGCAGGATGTATTATTTCAAAGGTTTTTCCTATCATTCTTGAATTTTATCTTCGTTTCCAATCATTTATTTTATTTCTGTTTACTACATATGAATGTAATATAAAAAGTCTTACTAACTAGATTGTCACAAACTAGACTTAGGGAGTCCTGAATATTTTCAAAATGAAGAAAGAAAATAACATTTGGGTTGCATCATTATTTATGACTGGAGTGAAAACATAAAAATATGAGAAGCTACAGATTATTATTTCCCCCCAGACAAACACCTACAACAGCTGTGGGATAAAGGATTTTCCTTTTGCTCTTGATTGTACTCAATACTGGCCTGTGAGAACCGACAGTTTTGAAGTTTCACACGCGTGACATTGCTTGAGGATAGTTAATCGATTTTTTATTTATTTTTTTTTAGGAAAATAAGAAAAAGACAGCGATTCACTCAAGAAATTCCAGCAATGTGTCCAAATGGTGGCTTGTGCATAAGCAGTAGAAGATGTGCTCCACCTTTAGTAAAATTTATTCCTACTGTACGTCTGTAACCTTTCTGGCCTGGCTAGGATGAAGTGATCCTATCTGTGCTCACGCCTCTGTTCACTTGATCGCAGATAAATGGAAGAATCTCTCAAGCACTGCAGATGCATCTGTGCAACAATCACACGCTAACACGCAACTGTGTCCGTGTTTTTTTTGCTGATGCTGGTAGATAAGATCATTTTACATGACAGCTTGTTAGCGTTTAGCATGTTAGCATTTTTAATAACGGTCTTTTTTACTTTGGCCCTGCCTTTCGAATGGAAAGCGACGCACTAAAATTAGGAATAATCAATGCCTTGTGGTCTTTTGGTGCCTTTTTAGGGTGGTGAGACATAATGAAATACCTCAGAATTATTGATCAGATTTGTGGGATTGCAAAGCTCCCTGGAAGGAGAAAAATCAGGAGGTTCATCACATGATAAAAAAATGAAGTCTGTGTGATCCTGAGAAGGATATTTAGAGTATAATTTCATATAAAATTGGAGGAAAAAAATAAAATATGAACCGTCAGATTCTCTATAAATTGCATCAGATTTGACAGGTTCTATACATTCTCTAGAAATCGGTGTGTCCAAGAAATTAATGATATTGGAAACATACACGCTTATGACTGTACCAAGCCGAGTAATATATTATACGTTTTGCAATAAAAGGTCATTATATCCCAAAGCTTATAAGTGTCTATAGCCTAAGGACGTTTTTTGTGGTTAAATGGGAAACAGATCACTGTGGTATTTTATATATGATGTGTTCTCCTGAAGTGTGTGTGTGTGTGTGTGTGTGTGTGGGTGAGATATACAGTACATTACATTGTGGGGACCAAACATCCCCACAATGATTAAAAACCTGTTGTTCTGATGTGGAGGCCATTTTTTAGGTCCCCACAAGGGGAAATTCAGATTTATAAAAATCTGAGACCTCGATCAATACACTGAAAATGCCTAAAGTCTTGTATTTTGTTTGGTTACTTATGGTTAACGTTAGGGCTGGGTAGGGGTTAAGGTTGTCATAGTTGGGATTAGAGTTTTTCCCACAGAGATATGAATATAACTCTGTGTGTGTGTGCGTGTGTATGTGAGAGAGAGAGAGCAAGAGAGATTAAAAATACCATTTTTGTGTGTATATTTTAACAATGTGCATGTACATTGATTTAGCTGCACTTTTATGAACAACAGATATTACAACATTACACTCCCCCCAAAGCTAAGTCTTTGAGTACGCACATATTTGAATGATGCAACTGAGGTGTTTTGTCAAAATCTTGTCTCAGTTTGCCTAGCCCCCACTGTCATTCTGACGTTGAAGGGGAAACAGCAAGGCCTTCCATCCATAGCACCTGACAGTGTTTTCAGAAGCTCCCGGTAGCTTCAGATGTGCTGGGAATTAACGAGGACCGCCCTCTTAAAAGTCGTCAAGTGGCAGCGTTTGTTGCCTTTATCATCTGCCACAGTCATTTATGAGCTTTTTAAATCACGCTTGTGGGGCCGCCTTCGTTTTTTTATGACAACACCTCACTCATGCATCTTGTTTCACGGCTTTGCATAACCCTTGTTATAAGTTGCTGTCTCTTAACGACCTACAGTCATCGCATCAACAAATTCCATATTTCTTGAACATATCATTACATATTAATAAAGTACTATCTATCTAGCTGCCTCACAGAACTTTTGGGTCTGAATTTCTGCTGTGATTCTGTCATGGTCTGTAGCCAACAATTGGAGCCCCTTGAATTTCTGTTCTTTAAACGTGATAAATTGCTTAACGACCCTGCCATTTTTTCAATGCAGCCTAGTGATGGCCAAAACTTTTCAACCACGGGAGTGACAAGGGAGCAAAAATCATTGTATTGTTAATGAGTGTCTTCTGGTTATGGACCATACAAGTGATTATGCTGTGCATGTTCGAAGAATTTTTTTCCTTCTTTGCAGACCCTGGCTAACAACCGATGGCATTGATCCAGATCATGAAAAATGACACGTGTGTGCGTGTCATGCTATATGTCTGTTACGTCAGGGCATAGCCGGAGGAAAGACATGGGAGCAGGATTCAAGGCAGAAACCAAACGGGGCTTTATTTAGGAATGGGTGCAAAACAGAAGAGGGATCACGAGGGATCAAAACCAAGGGATAACAGACAGGACCAACGTTTGCAAACATGCAGAGGACGACATGAATGACTGAGCTGGGAGCTCAAGGCTGGGAGGCACTTTATAACACCACTGACGAGGGAGCAGACGAGAGGCAGCTGGAGTGAGTCACACGAGGGCTGAAACAAGAGGCAAGACAAATAATTAACAGGTGTGGCTTCTTAGAGCCAGACTGGGGAGAGAGAACAGGGGGAATGGAAGCAGGGAGTGACAGTATCCCATTCTGACTGCAATCTAACATATTTTCATGGTGAGCCGTTTTAGATACATGGTCGTATGGATAATATGATCAAGTGAAGGATGTTGCTTCAATTAGTATTCAAGTCTTTAAAATAAGTCATAACCACTTGTCTGACTTTGGGATGATTTAATGAATACTTAAGTGTCTTTAGAATCTGGACAGTTAAGATTATTAAATTCAGTTAAGCTAAATACGGTTCATTTCAATAATGTTCATTTTGATATACTTTGAGTAGAATGCTCATTGACCTAAGACACATAACACCAATTAGAATACAGCTAAATTGGCTAAAACTTTTTTTTTTTTTTTTACTTTTTGTTAAACAATGGTTTTTGATGATTTCTGGGTGATTTATCATGCTGCATAAATAGTTAAGCAGTGTGAATTTTCGTGCTTGTTTTGTTTGAGGGAACCTGCATTGTTGTTTGGTCTCCCAGTAATCAAATGACACAGGGAAAATATGTGGACACAAAATATGTGGACACTGCCAATAAAGGCTTAGAAACACAAAGGTTATGTCAACAGCCAGTCACAGCCTCTAGTCTCGCTCTTGTGTTACCTTCACTGGTGCTTTGGTGCATATTACTCTCTCTGTGTTTAACAATTTTAAGTTTTAGATTTTAATTCGTATCAAAATTAACAAGTAAAAATGTACCTTTTTGATTCTGCAGCATAAGAAGTCTAAGAGCCGAGTCTGGCTTCCTCCGTGATAGGCAGTGAGCCAGCTCTGCATGGGGCACGGAAAAGCTAGCTGATGCATAGCATTCCCCCTAAATGAAGTAAAACCATCGTTTTATGGGACGCAGAGTCTCCTCTGCAGCGGTGACATTATTGTTGAAATCTCTGCTCTCACATCTGCTGTTTACTTGATGAGAACCAGAAGGATGACTTTACACCAAGAGCGATGCGTTCTCCTTCTCACGTAGCCACAAGCAACTGTCAAAGCTTTTTTCGTGAAAATACACAAGCAGGAATGCGGGAAAGATAATTCACATGACATGCATGAAAGGGTTTTATAGCTACCAAACCATACACATTTTACCATACAATTTGTTGTCTTTTTTATTGTTCTGTATCTGTTGCTCATCTGTTACGTCAAGTGTACATCAAGGCCTGGCAGCCCAATAAAAAGTTTAGTAGTTTGTTCAGTACAGTTAAATGAACCGCAGGAGATCTGTAATTAGCAAGCAAACCAAAATGCTGGAAATGAACCAAAATATGGTTCGAATGTCAGTTTTAGCATGAGCTGTGCATCAGCGCATATTGTCGTCTGCGATGAACTTGCAGTGGCAGAAGTTGGCACTCGGCAGTTGTCCTTCAGTAAGTTTGGGAATCTCTCTGGTGGAAGATGCCCCAGAAAGCTTTTTGTTCACCTGGTGCCCAGGACTGGGTCTTTAGGGAGGATGAGCCATGAGAGGGACTGTCATTCAGGTGGCAGTTTGGCTTCCTGGAGGAAGATACTTTGGCCAAAGAAGCCTGTGCTCCAGTAGGTGCAGGTAATGAGTAGCCGATAATGAGTATCGACTAATGAGTAGCATTTCATTTTATTATTATAATCTTATACAGTGCTTCTTCATCTTTCGTGGTCAGTTGGTTCACAACCCACCACAATACTCCAAAACCGTGTACGTTCAAGAGCCTTATATAAAAGTGCCTATTTAAGTGCATATCCACCTATTCCTAGGGTGACCACCTAATCCATGTCAGGAGGGATGCTATGAGCTACAACAGGATTTGTAAACTACCATTTCATCCATT
>JAODLC010000140.1:3934970-3961486 GCA_026781145.1 Hippopotamyrus pictus | reverse complement strand
GCTGGATGAGTCTTTCAATCTAGGAACTAACCAAACATTTTAGCCGAGCACAGAACCCTTTCAACTTTAAAGTAATTGGTAAAAGCTGAAGTAGCTCATAGCGTCCCTCCTGACATGGATTAGGTGGTCACCCTACCTATTCCCCACCTGTCATATTTTGTAAATCGTGCCAAGATTGCAGAACTGTACTAATACCATGTAAATTCTATGTAAAAATAGTACAGTAATTGTTATAATGTATTGTTTAGGGAAAAATTACAAAAAACATTGTACATGCACCGTACAGTACGACACTTTAACCACTAACTTTTTTAGGATTCATTTGTTACACAAAAGGGTAATACAAAAACTCATATAGCAAATGCTAAAAACATAGCACAAATAGCAATGCTATAGCGCAGTACAGAAATAGAGTATAGCGCAGTACAGAAATAGCGAGTGCTATAGCGCAGTACAGAAATAGAATGCTATAGCGCAGTACAGAAATAGTGAATGTAGCCAAGCAGTGCTAGACAACAGCTGAGTTAGGATGCTGGCCTGTGGATGTGCGAACAGACAGCATGCTGACACACACTGCACTCAGTCCACGCTTAAGCACTTTGCACACCAATTTCAAATTGTGCATTTTGGTTATTTTTAAAGCTTTTCCTTTGTCATTTATTTGAACCCCGATCAAAACCCACATAAGATGCAGGGTACATTATACAGGAGTTTAAAACTTTATCATGTTTCACCAATGTATGGTTTTTGACCAAAATATTACATTCACTCAACTTGCTATTATAAGAGTACATTTCCATCCATCCATCTTATACTGTATATCATTGCTTTTTCTGGTTGGGGTTAAAAGCCTGCAGTCCATCCTAAATGGGGTGACAGTCCATCACAGGGCACATACATACTCACAGTAAGAGTGTATTTTTAGCGGATAATTTTATTATATATTTTATATGATAATGGGGGTCAAACGTGTCTGAAGGTCACCTTTCTCCCTCTTATGAAATAGCAAGAGTGTATTAGCAGCCTCTTCTTCATGTCACACTTTTCTATTAATGCAATTTTTGAATGTTTGTAGTAGTCAAATATAATTATTTGTGTATGAACTGTTCATGGTTGCAACCATGTATTTAACCATGCAAGTGGTCTGGTAGAGATTTATAAGTGGAATAGTTAATAATGACCGTTCTGCATTAGTGGATATGCAGTTTATTTTAGAAAGGTGCCTGCCATTCGACCACGTTATCTGTAAGCGGCACTGATACTCATTAATTTAGCGTCATGACACTTCTGGATGAAATGCAGAGCAGATAAGCTAAAAAAAAAAAAACAAATGACTAGTTAAGAAACAGATCTTCGCATGAGCATTAAATAACTGAAGATCATTTGAATTAGAAGAAAATTGCTAAGGAAATGATTTTGTAATCAGAAGAAAGATGAAACTGATAAAAAAATAAAGCTATTTCCATTAAGAAGTCATGTCTGAGGCTATAAGTGAGGGTGGGGAGGCGCCGTGCATGCTGGGAAGGTACTGAGGGAGTGATTACGGAAGGTAGAGCAGAGCAGGAGATGTATGGCACCATAACACCACAGCTATTAAAAGATAAAATATAATCCATCCCACCCAGACCTCATGGAGGTAGAGGCGGAGAGTACCAGACAATGTACTGATCTCTTAAAATTCAACGCACACTTTAAAATCGGAGGGACTTTAAAATTAGGGCAGACGGAAGCTCAGGACGCAAACTCACTCGTGTCAAAGATCAATAATTATGGCAAAGGTGCCTTTCATGCTTAACGTGCAGCATGTGGAGAGGAAGACGGCCGTCAGACATACAGTAATAAATAATTTGGCAGGTAGCCAGTTGGAAAATTCCTCTTTGCCTCCTTCGTACATACTTCTAAGTGCTGACTCAATTGCCCAGTCAGGTATAGTCAATTAAAGAGTGATTAAACTGGCACTTTGGCAGTGGAGTGGAGAGGAACAGGAATGCGTAACATTGGCTTAAGATACAGTACTATTAAACAACACTTAATAAGAAGCCAGTCTTCGGAAGATTCTATATCATTATTAAGTATACAGTATAAGCTCAGGGTTTTAATATTTATGTGCCCAAATATTTCAAGTTTAATATCTTCTAATTTATCAAAGATGCACAGTAAAAAATAGTGAAGTGAAACTAATATAGTTTTTTACATTTTAATCAGCAAAGATATTTTTTCCTTACATATTAACAGCTCCATAATGGCGATAAATTGTTAGGTGGTTGGAAATCAAAACAATGAACGTGCCGGAACTGCAGTCAACCACATCCAGCTGAAAAACGATAGATGCCGTTAGATTTGGGGAAAGGGGGATTCTGCAGAGGAACGGTCCGTCTGACCCACTTCCCGATAAAACAACAAGTAATTTACATGAACATTTTGCATGGTGAATGCTAATATTTGGGGAAAATGCACGCCTGCAGTTCTGACTTTGTCCCGCAGTAAGGACACCTCATTAAATCTCAGCCGAGCGTCAATACTTTTTCCGCGGTCAGATGTAATGCCTCCCTCGGGACGGCCCACTCTTTCTTCTTGACCCATGATCATAAAGTCTAACAGCTAAGGTGCATGAGAAATACAGGGAGTTATCTGGTGGGTGAATATAAGTTTGCATGGACAAACGCCAATCAAATGCCTTTACACATCAATAACTGTCAAAGTAATTAAGAAACAGTTGTAATCAGTTGAATCTTAGTAATCCACTGCATTCATGTGTTACGATGCACACTTTCGGAATTAATTCTGGTATTTGGAGCGCCTCAAAGGAAGGTTGGATAACCTATGCTTTTAGTGAGTCCTCCCTATTACATTCCTATAATTAATTGAATTAAATTGTTCTTGTCTGGTTCCAGGAAAACACTGACAGCTTTATGCTTCCGGAAGCATGATAGTGCATGTTTTCCTGCTAGATATCCATCGCAGCGCATTGGAATTCACACGAGTCCCAAAACTGCCGGTCCTGCTCAGGCAGTAGCTAAACGTAATTTCCGTCTTGTGTTTTCCGTGATTCAGCGGTTTGCGGTGTAAATTTAAAAAGTGTTGGTGAAATGTGCTCCGATGGTAGAACGTCGGGAATAAAAAACTTAAGCTCAGAGCGCTACCCTCCTGCAATGACCATTTCCATACAGAGACACAAAAAGAACTGGAGGTCAGTGTGAATGGTCAGCCTGTTTCCTATAGAAGACATTAAAAAGTCACTGGATCTGACACCTAAGAGCGATTTCTTGCATCAGCCACATATAGTACCTAAAGCATAATTTCAGTGTCTGTTACCTGTATCTTTTAGGCATTGAATAGGTTTCATAACCAGAAAACTTGCCAGAATTTTCTTTCTTTATTCTGAAGCACTGATTACTACTGCAGCACAGGTTTTGATTTTATTTACCGAGAACGGAACCAGCGTGATCCAAAGAGAAATGGTGACCACGGAAACAGGACGAGTACTCGGTACAGTAGGTCCTGTTGTTGCCACCCATGTTTCCACAGTGACCTTTTCTCCAGGTCTGCCGTGTCACTTTCCATCCACATGAGCAATTTCTGATTTCATCCGGATCAATTTTTCTGCCTTCCCGGTCGCCCCGGGTTTCTGAAGTACGAGATGTTTCGCCATTGTTGACTAGTCTCAAGTATGCGGCCTTCATTAAATTATACGCCAGTGTGAATAGGCACCAGGACATTTTTCTGCATGCTTTGGTCCTAGATGTTGGTATTAATGCAGGGCCTGACTCTTCCCGAAAGACTTACAGCACCAGAAAGCCTCATGTATGTGTGTGTCTGTTCGAGCCCGACGCAGAGTCTACGGCTGTGCTCTGTATAATTATCTGTGGCTCAGAGGGTTGAAATGCTGTCTCTGTGATCGTATGGTTGCTGGTTCAAATCCCTATCTTAACAAAATGATGTCACTACTAGGCCCTTAAGTACGTCTGACATTTTTCACAAAATAAAACGTACTTTGCATTGGATAACTTCATCAGCTAAATAAAGTCCAAGTATGTCTTTATTCTGGTTATTAATTAAACATTTCAAAAAAATTTTAAAAGTTAAAAGTAAAACTCTGGCTAAAGAAAGGGTTTGTTATACTACATGTGGAAATTCATGCTTTTTTCATACCTATACTTCCTCCCTTCTTGCAGAACCTCATAGTAATTCGCTGCTATCAGCGTTGTCTGAAACCCATGATATGGAGAAACGCTTCAGATCGCCCTGAACATTAAGCTCTTTGATGGCTCTCACAGCCCTGCTGCATTCCTCTTAGCAGTGAGTGACGCCAGACACGCTCCATTCCTTAGTCCTCAGGTCCAAAGTGGAGCTGAGATTTAAGCGCGGTACCTTTGGGTTATTAAGAGGCTTAAACGTTGCTGCAGCCGTCCGTGCAAAGTGTGACGCATCGGGGTGTTTTCCAGAGAGATGTTTTGTCTCCTAAAAACTGGCCATCGATTTTCGTTTGGTGAAACGAATTGAGCTGCCGTAATGAGGGATTTCTGAACATCTACGACAAATCCTGCTGACTTTATGAATTCTACAACGGCTGTATCGAAGAGGTCAAGAGCACCGCTTGCACAACAGGTCAGGAAAATTAATCAGGAAACCGATATGATCAGACAATTTTACCAGAGTAGGAGGCTTCTAAGCAGGTCAAACAAAGCAGAGGCTTTGCCCATGACACCAGGGTTAATGCCCTGTCCCCGTCGTAGCAGGATATCTTTTACGGGATATTGCTTTCCTTTTAAAACCTCATCCCAAAAGCCATCTACACAACTATGGACTTGTCACTACCCAAGATTACAAGGGCACCATATTAATGTGTAATGGAGCAGGGAAAAGCAGCCCAGAAAAGAAAAGATAAGTGATCACTTGTCTGAAAACTGATATCGGAGAGAACATCAAATTGTTTTGTATGTTTTTACTCACAGCGCTGGATTGGAGGAAGAGTTGTTCCAGATGTGAAGGGGTACGACAGTCATGTGATCATCATGCTTACATGCTTACTTCCTGTTCCAAGGTTTTCATTTATACAATAACCATAACACACTTCAAGTAGTTAACCCTGTAGATTTAGATGTAATGTATCATAGTTATGTGTATTATTATTTGTGAATAATTGATTTAAATGTATATATTTATTCATAACACCATGTATTTCATTGTAAGACATGGATTTCTTTAGAATATTATTTTAAATCAAATTTATGAATTTAACTGTAATTTATGGTATTAAAATGTGTATCTAAAAACATTTATTAAAAAGAAAAAGAGAATGACTTGGGTAGCTGCTACAAAAAAGTGCTCGTACGTTTTTATGGCTGTGTTTTAGTAAAAAGATCACAAATAAACAGACTGATCCTTTGACACAGGTTGGGGAGGTGAAACTAGGATAGAAATGATACCCCCCCTTCTTTGGTATTAAAGGACATTTCACACACTTGCAGAGCTGATGAGGGGGGACAGGCAGTACGTCGATCTCTAGACCACCATAAATTTTACATTATACAGCGCTCCATCGTATCTGTGGTGCAATAAAAGGCCCCCAAACGCTGTATCGGCCTGCTGTATCGCCATATCAGACGAAATCAATTTCAGTATGTCTTCATTTCTGGGGGAAAACTTGTTTGTGGGTATTTTGATTCATGAACCTTGTTTTGCGGTGTTTTTTTTTTTATCTTGGAACCGCCAGTGCTTCCAAGATGAAGGGGACTGGGAATCAGTCGTGGGTTCGGGTCACCGATTTCCTGTCTGGTCCGGCTGGGCCCGGCCGTCAGTCTCTCAGTACCTTTCCCCCAATGCCCTCCAGATTAGCGAGCCCGGGGGGGTCCCCCCACGCCACCCTGTCGAACGCAGTGAGGATTTAGCGTGCCGTTTACGAAGCCCCATGTCCTCGTTAAAGCTCCCCACAGTGGAGGCTGTAAACCTCCTTATGGATATCCGCTTCTATATAAAAAAATGCTGTCTCCCTTTGAAAGACGCAGTAGATCACTGACACAGCGGCTTATCGGCTGCTGGGCGATTTTACGCGTTTCCCTGTCCGTGCGTACATCCGAGTACACAGGCAGGCAAACTCGGGTATTATGGGGTGAAAGCCAAACTGTTGTAGCCAGGGGGGCACTCAAAAAGTCACTTCAAGCCCCCACACCTGTGTACTGACTGCTTGTAGCCAACAGGGGGCCCCCTATTCTCAAGGGCCCCACTGTTTACAGCACCTAGACAACTAGAAACCAGTGATTTGAGGATGATACACTTCTCACCCACACAAACTTCCAAGATGGCCAACCCCACCCAGTCTCACATCAAGGCTGCTGGTTTTGTAAGCTTTCTGATATGAATCGACTGGGGCGGGGGGAGGTTTCAGCAGCATGATAAATGGTACTGCTGTATTTCTGCCTATTGCTATTGCTGATCTTTGTCAAGACTCCCTGGCACATAATTATCTCTGCTGGTGAGAATTTCCAGTTTAAGTGACTTTACTCTGTGTTGATGACTTCGCACCAAAGATTTGACGTATTTAATAATAATTTGGTCGTCTGTTTGCGCCATGATCTGATCACCATCATTTTTCCACTGCCACTCCTGGTATGGGTCACAGTGTGCTGTGATAGATGTTTTCTAGGTTTGAGCAAACGCTGTATATTTTCTGGTTCATCTGGGGGGGGGGGGACCAAAAGTAAGCTAACCAAAGACCATATGCGGCGGGAATAATTTTGCGGAGAGATTATTCCATGAACTTCCCCAGTGAACATCCAATATGGAAAAATGGCTACAAATGTAATTCTTGACATCTGTAAGAAATTGGGTTGGTGTTGGCGATTTTTATTCAGAAGTAGCTTGCTCTGCATATAAATGGTACATTATGGCACCCGCGTTCCTTGAGCTGTGGCCGAATGTTCATACATTTCACGGAAAAGCACATTTGATTTGCATACGCATGCTGATGTAGTAGCAGAGAAACATGTCCGCCTCTAACGGGACGGCGTGCGACGGGGCTGTGTATCCTGTGTTTTTTTTTCTTTTTTCCATGGTGATTGATCATGGTCCCCCCTGTCCACAGATGCCTCCGTTAATGGAACCCAGCTGTCCCTAATGAGAGAGATTACCCCACTGAGGGTAAGTTATTTTCTTCTTCTAAGCCTACACCTCTGTTTTGCTGTCCCGTAACAGATCTCCCCCCCACAACCTGCAGAAAAGGTTCGTTAAAAATAATCCCTTAATAAACCTTTCCATAGTGACACAACAGCTGATTATCTATTATCTGCATCGCTTAAAGTTTGCAGCGATTTGAATTATTTTTTTTACCGGCATAATGATCACATGAAAAGTACCGAGATAATAATCATTACAATCTTCTGAATATGCTTTAATGGTTAGTAAATAAGAAATTGAACTACTCCACAAAAAGCAAGTCATCTAAAACAGATTTATTCTGTTGCACACATATATATGGAAAAGCTCCCTGAGAATAGCAGGAAATGTCTTACTTGTCATGCGGATCAGTGCTGTTCAGTGGTCTTAAGCTGTTTCATACATTAATGCAGCCTCAGCTGGTCTAATCTGACCGGTAAGTGTTTCATTGAGACCTCATTAAGATTGGTCTCTAGAAAATTCTAGGCCCCACCGGAAAAATCCAGTCCCTGGTTTATCACAGTATGGCTGTGATGTTAAGCGCAGGGGAAGTGTAGGGTTTTATTACCAGTTCTTTTGCGAAGTGCCCCGTGAATGACTGACACCCCATACAGGCTGTATTGCAGCCTGGGATAGGCTGTACACCCCCCCCCCCCCCACACACACACACACGCACACAACTCTGTGTTTGACAGATCAAATGCTTCGCTTTGTAATTGCAAAACTCCTTATTTGCTCAAGTTCCCGCCATCTTGTGTGACGACCAGACTCAGATACTGATTACGGAACCTTCTTGGACTGGTGGGGTGACCCGGCTGTGCAAGTCCAGCAGAATAATAACGACCGAAGAGGCTGCAGGGGACACACTCCAGCAGTCTGGGACACCATGATTTAGTCCAGAGGCGATGACAAACAGACTTTCAGATGGCAAATCATGAGAGTATCCAGCGCAGGAATTTCGTGCTAATTACTGCTTACATCGTTGTGTTTGTCTGAAAATGACGGGGAAAAGGCGTCAACACTCGCTCTGGCTGGGGGTGCTGAACGGCTCCTGCGTGATGCTGTGCCAGGGCCGGGTGGGGGCCGGGGGGGGGGGACGTGGCAGATGATGTGCTGCCATATCTGCAAACAGAGCTATGGCATGACGCCCAGCGCCGAGGCCAAATGGCGGGGGCTACCCATTGACCTTTTCCAGACAAGCTCTGCGCCGCCGTGAACAACCGACTGCCGAAATTAAATTTGTCACGGTCTGGCAGCGCACATTGGCAGCACGGGGGGGACCCCGCAGGTCCAAAAGGGCCCGATTTTTGGGGGTGCAATTCTCGCTGGCAGGACACCCCCAGCTTGAAAGTAACCCACGTTGCCTTAAGTATAGATATGGTATAGCACACACAGACAATAATACAATTATCTCAGGTTGGCCAACAAAGACATTAATAAACACATCTATTATGTAATTTTCTAGATTATTATTTTTCTGTTTAATTTCTACACTGACGTGCTCCTCTCCCTGATATGATATCATAAACCTTAATATTTCTCAACTATAAATATCTTATGGCAGTTAACTGAAAGGTTTCAGCATGCATATTCAGATATTTAAACAGTCTAATATAACCTGTCCTTTTAATTTCTTCATTGGATTTCCATGTCAGTTGTGAAGATGAATTTATACATCAGTCCAGTGTTAATATTTGCAAACCTTGAACTGAATTAAACGTGCTATTTTATCGCACCAGTAAAACCTTGTATATCTAATATTAAATTTCATGCTGCTCCTGTGAGTTGCTGAAAAAGCAGCCCCCCAGCACCTGAAAGCGAGGTGCGTTTAATTCGCACGCCCTACTTAGCAGCCCTCGTAACTGATTACTGTCATCGCAGTGGGATGGGGGCACTCAGACCCCGGGCAGCATTTCCAGACCGCTCTATCGATTTTCTGTAACAGGGCCTAAAAAGTATTGATTTTGTGTGGCTTGGCTTAAAAAGTAAATAATTTGTAAAGCACGCAAAGAGATGTCATTATGTGCTGTGGAAACGCATGGGCGCGTGTACCCCGCTTCCCTTAGCTAACACTGCTAAAAGAAGGACCATCAAGCCAAGGCAAATCAAATAAAGCTTTATTGTCATGCCAGCCATTTACACATGAAGCGAAATGACGTTCCTCCTGGGCCTGAAATTCATTACAGTAAATACAGTGTTTTTGGGGAAATTTACAAGAAACGGAAAAAGGAAGAGAACTACCTATCTACCTATCAAAACGTAACATAACAACACAACATCACGTAGTGCAGCATATGTGATACATGGCATAGCATAATGCAAGATATAACATAACAACATAGCATAACTTAATATAACATTATATGACATAACATAATATAGCATAACAGTGCTAAGGAAATGGCATATCTGCAGCTGTAATTTGCCCCTTACCCATGGATTTTTGGGATGTACTTTCCTTTCGTCTATCCTTTTCCTTAGGAAGGCTCGCTTTCCCCATGTACAGCTTATTCACAAAGCAGAATGCAGCCCCCCCCCCACCCCATGTCAGCCCCTACCCGTGCTTAGAGGACCGTCAAGGCCTTTAATAGTGATTCCAAACGTACAGTGCTGCTTCTTGTGCCCGGGTGAGGGACTGAAGAGGTCCAGATGTGTCCTAAAAAAGGGGGCCGTATGCTTGGGAACAATGCCTGTCACGGGGGGGGCGGGAGACACTCAGTCAAGTGGCCCACTGCACTCCGGGCTCCACACACCACGGGAGTAATTATACATTTCTTCCCGCGAATGTCTTCCTGCAAGTCACCATGGGTAACGTGGTTGTTAGGCTGTGCGACCTGCCAGTTATTTTCAGGATAGCCATTAAAGGTACACTATGTGCTACCTTAAGGTGAGTCTCCATTAATTTATTTATGGGTTCACCTAAAGGTAGACAGAGCTTCTTCCAAATAATTAACAATGGAGGCAGGCATTTTGTTTTCAACCATTTCTTCAGCATTCCACATGAGTTTTCGAAACAAACCAACTGAAACTTCTTAGTTCCTTTTTCACCCCTTTTATCCAATCAGATTTTTCCAAATTCAGACTGGTAACCTTATGCATAGTAATTTTGAAATAAAAAGATAATATAACTAAAGAAACTTCTACTAAAATCTTAATAACCTCATTAAATATACTGTCAGGTAAAATTGCAGTCAGGAACAAAGATTGGTTCATGTGATCACTGTGTAGGTGATCGTTGTGTTTGGGCTTGGGCTTGTGACTGACTGGCCATGTGCCTTGTCTGAATGTTCATCGTCCTTTTTTATCAGTGTTTCCCCATTTCCCCCGATACTCACGTTGCATGTGACCCGAAATCCGCAGCAGATCAAACAGGTCGATCAGCTTAGAAACAAGTTGAAAAACCGGAGCCCAAAATGGGGCCAAAATTGTCACCTGTTGTCGCCTTTTAAATGTTTAGTACATCTTGCCTGAAAAAGTAGGAATGCTGCATGGGAAAACAGCACAACAAAAGAACACATCAATTTATTGCATTCAATGGAATCAAGAACTAGCTTGTGATGTCTGATAGTCTTTGAAGAAAAGGGTGAAAGTATTTTTTTCCATTTATATACCAAATATCTCGATAAGAGGTAATATAGTGGCCTTATTTTTTATTATATCTAAACGATGAGCATATGAAACATTCAGTTTTCAATAGAAGCCATTATTTCTGCCATATTGTTTAAACTCTGGGAACTTCAACATTATCAGTATCATAATCAAGATTTTACCCAAGTAAATTTCAAGAGCTTTCATAACGGAGAATCTGTTTTGATTTTTAGTCAGACTTCATGTTCTCTTGTCAATTTTTCTAACAACCACAAACCACATAAGTTTTTTTTTTTTTTTTTTTTTGGTGGGGGGGGATCTAGGAAAGAGCCCATAGGCTGTTTACCTCTCCGCTTGTTGCCAAACACGGCCTGTCAGGTATAACAAAGCCAGCAGTCCCTTTGGGACATAGCCATGAGTTTGAGGAGCACACCAAGCCTCCAGAGACCACAGACTGCAGGTCCTAATTATCTCCTGCTGCAGTGGGACTCTTTGGCAACAGTTACTGGTGGGACTATAGGACCCCGTTGCTCCACGTCTTGTAGCCTCGCAAGCCAATCATACGCAAGATAAATATCAGCTGACTGTGATATGACCAATGGTACTCGTATTTAAATTGAAAAATCTGCCTCTATAGAATTAGCAGCTGTCTTGATTTTATCTGCATGCCTTCAGCCTTGTCTGCAAAATTGAATATATTAATACTGTATTTGAGTACTTTTATCATATTGGCTTTAACGCTAAGCAGCGTGTTCATAAGTAAATATGTGATGCTGCTTCTCAGGTGAAGAGGTTTCCTCAAAGTGCTGAGATAATGCTCTATGTGTACATGGCCCAGGATGCTTTTCTTAATTAGCTCCTGAATGAATATTTGTGTGTGTGTGTCTGTGTGTCTGTGTGTGTGTCTGTGTGTGTCTGTGTTTTTACAATAGGTCCATGATGATAGATGAAATCATTCAGCAGAACACAGCTTGAATGATTCAAACACTTGACCCCAAAATCTGCTTTTTTTGAGTTTCAAGAAGCACTAATACAAATTGAAAGGGATGTTTAGCATTAGTACTTATACTAGTATTAGTATACTAATATTAAAGTAACATACATACTGTCTGCAGTGTACATGTACTGATTGTATAGAATAATGGTGTATTTGACATACACTGCATGCTGGTTTTATACTTTGTGTTCTTAGACAATAAATTTAAGTCAAACACGTCCCTTGAGTTTAAAACTAGGCGTGAGACCAGCACATGGGTACCTTCTCATATCAATTTATCTAGCACTAATTAGGCAGGTTACATCGTGAAATGGGTGAAACTTAACTTAAAACTTTGTGGTTCATAAAAAGACCGTGTCTGTTTTATCTGTGCAGGATGACTGTGAATGATGATGCGGAAAAGTCTTGAAGCGCTAGCTAGAGGAGGTGAGGCCGTTATTATGTTTTTGGGTCGCCCCATTTTGGACTCCCGCGAATGCCACCATCATAAACAACAATATACACGGCAGTGACAGAAGCTGGTCAGCCGAGGGAGCTAACTTTGGGTTCCGGGAGGGGGGGGGTGTGAATATGGGCCACATATGGGAGAATATGGATGAACTGCAAGTACATCATACGTCCATGTTAGAAAAAAAGTGGAAAGAGGTTATTAAACTCAACCATTTTCACCACACTGTATACCCATGAATGCTGGGTGGCACTGGCTCAGATGGGGGTGCTGTCATCTTCAGGGTTGGGGTCGGAATCCTCCCCCTGTCCTGTGTATGCTGGTTCTTGCCTGTTCTCTCTATGATGCACCGCTAGATACTGTAAACCTGCATCTGCAGCACGTTCATAGCGCTCTGGTATCCTCTTCCTTCTTCCCTGTGCTTCCTGGAACAGGCTCCTGGCTGTATAAATACACACAGCTCAAGTTGCGTAAAACCAACTCATGCAAATCCAGACTTACGCAAAAAATATCCAAGTTACGTAGAATTTACCGAAGCACTAACTCAAAAAGCCGTTGGGTGCCTGCAAGTAAATTTACATTGTTTATTAAAATTATCTTCTAACTTATTTTATGTCTTTTTTAGTATATGTTGCTAGTATATTTTTGGCGTATGTGTTGATTGATTGGTATGAGAAGATGAATCCGATTTACGTAAAATTTGACTTACTCATAGGTGCGTGGCATGGATAACTTATGTCGGTCAAGACATAAGCAGATGTGCTGGGGAATCAGTGGGCGTTAATATATTCACTGACATAGTGGTCAGCGTGTCTCTTCTGATGAGTGGTTTGCATGCCGTCATTAGATTTCATTTTGCCGTAAGTGTTGAGCCATTACTCAGAATTAACCATCACTGAAAGTCATTAGAGGGGAAAATTTACAAATGAACTCCGTGCAAGCCATGACGCAGCTGGGCTGGTGGGTCCTCGAGTGAGGGAACTAATTAATGTAAATTAGCATGCGGGGTAGAGCAAAAGCCATTTGAATTGTTTGCTGAAGTGAGATGCTCAGCTGAAATGGATAATTCGCGGCCTGGTCATTTTCCGCATTTCCATCCTAAAACAAAACAAGAAATATTTACATGCTGATTCTCTTATCTCTTCAGCAGACAGTGATGTTTGTAGTCTTTATTGCATTACATTTCTGCATAACCGGTAAAATCCAACATCCGCCATTTGAAATTCCCCTGCTGTTTATGCTTCTGGCACATTATTTAATCAGAAATAACACAGCAAGAGAGAACCTTAAATTGCTTCTGATAAAGCCCCACTAAAGCCATTGCCATATTGAAATTCGTGGATGAATCTGAAATACTCACTTCTCAAATCCGTTAGTTCCGTTCTATCTATATTTTCCTATTTGCATCAAATAGCAAAGGCTTTGGGGATTCCAGTCGCCAAATGTATGTAGCGATTTGGTCCTTCCAAACTGTCCGTGGTGTGCACCCTCCTGTGTTTCTACTGGACTGATACCCCATCCAAGGTGTTCCCCTACCCCCTACCCATAATATTATATTGGATAAAAGGGTAAAAAATGGATGAATGGATATTTGCAATAGTGCTTAAGTTAAAATGTTGCCTGTGAATGTCATGACACAGTAACATATCTGATACTATGAAATATTAATACGTGAAATGCAATATAATTTGATCGGCGGAGTTTACTGTCTGTGTAACACTGGCTTCCCCGCGATGCTAAAAAGTAAGAAACAGATGCACTGGGGCTCAGTGACTCTTCTTATCAGTGGACATAAATTCAGCCGTGTAACAAAAGGTTTAATTCATGAGAGGATGGCCGCGAGAAGCTGTCTTGTTTGTCAGTGGTGGCGGGGGACGCGGTCATTGGGCGATGAGAGCGACCAATTAAATGTCAGCTGAGGCAGAGTGTAATCTCTGTAGAAAACTTTGTTTTTATGTGCATAATTAATAAATGTTTGCTAACTATCGTCCTCCAGGCAATAGTCTGGCTGCATTTTGCATTCTACTGTGCAAGATGCACAGTGATTTTAAAGAAATAATCACCATTAACAGGGGGGATGGGATGGTGGCTCAGTGCATAACGCTGTGGCACCTCCACGCTTACAGGTGTCGAGCCCACCCCCAGCCGTGTGTGTGTTTGTGCGTGCATGTCAGGTAAACATATCTTTATGGGGACTGCGCATTCATTTCTATAGGAAAACCTTAACCCCTACCCAGCCCTAACCATTACCATAAATACACAGTCACAGATTTTTTTTTTTATAATTGAGTTTCAGCTTCCTGGTCCCCATAAGGTAAAAAAAACAGGTATTCATCACGTTGTGGGGATATTGTATCCTCAAAAGGTAAGGTATACCCACACGTGCGTGTTTGTGTGTGTGTGTGTGTGCCTACAGATTTCTGCTCATGGCTCAAACACATGTGGTTAGGTCTCTAAATTGCCCATAGCGGACCATTGTGTCTATGAGTGTTTGTGCCCTGTGACAGACTGGCATCCTGTCGGAAGCGTCCCCTGTCCCCCTCTCCGTACCTCCAGGGACGGGCACCAGGCCAACTCTAAGCCGTATCGCTGTCCTGGATGAGCAGTATCAAATGTCAGAACAAGAGCATTAACTTTAAAGACCTTTATCATGTAGCACTTAAATGCATTTCTTAAACAAACGCAACCGATGCATTTGTGTAGAATCCAGCCAGGACCAGGCGATAGACTTTTCACACCCAGTCAGGGGCAAACCTAGAAATTTGCCCCCTGAAAAAATTCAAGGACCCCTGTCATATGCTGGACCCCCTGAATCTGCCAGGGTATTCATGCCCCTCCAACACTGCATCTGTGATGTCCAGCACAGATCTGATTTGGAGAACCAGTAGGGGAGTGTGTGTTGACTAAAATAAGTAAATGGAAAAAAAAAAAAAAACCTTAAAAGGCACCTTTAAATAAAGGGCACGTGAAGGCAAGCTGTAGACAACATTCAGCCATCCAGTAGGAAAATATGATGTCTGTCATAAAATGCTAGCTAGGTAGGGATCAGTGAAAACATATCATTTGTTCCTTCATTCATCCTTACAGTTTATGGACATTGAAAGAAGTCCGTTAATCTCCCCACAGCAGCAGCAAATCATTCGAAATCTCTGCAGGTCTGCAAAGTAATGTGATTGTATTTGATGAAACAGCACAGAAACACTGTGTTGTTGTTACTGTTGTTCATGTTATTATTTATGGTTTTATTACAATAGGAAGTTTACTTTGTTAATGTAGGTGAAATGTTTTCCTGATCAAACTGTCATTACAATAAAGCATTTGTTTACTCTCCAGAGTAAATGACATGTAATTACATACTCACACATACAGGCTTAGTCCCTAACAGACACACACAGTCACATTTATTGCAAAGTAACACCAATATTAGTTTTGCTGATAATTTCCATGAGGATCAAGTGTAATTTGTCACCTTCCTGTAGAGGGCAACCACAAGCTTCCAAATGACTAAAAACTACACAGCCAGAGTAGATTCTAATATTTTGAAGGAAAAAAAAAACATTCATCTGTATCTCTTTGCTTCTGCATACATAATTTTGGTCAATTGCACTTTAAAAAGCCATAAAAGTGATCAGTGAATCTCTAGATTTTGTTAAACATAAGTTAGGGAAGAGCTGTCATTGTGTTCCATGCTGAGGTAAATGTATTTTCCAATTTCCAAATGATCGTCCCCCACCCTCAGGAAAAGTCAAAAATAATTATTTGTGACCTGCCCCATTCCTGGTGACACATCATCACTATCTCACTCTAACATGATCACCTACTTTTTCAGAATAACATGGATATATTATCACATTCATTCTTATTTCCCACACGAATCTGTCTGTGATCTCCTGTTAATCTTCTAAAAATCTGTGGGCTTTTCACTTAGTTTTTTCTGGATGTCGCTGGAAGGTTACTTTTACACCAGAAATGTACTGGGAATTAACTACTCATGTAAGGTATGGGATATATTGATGTCTTCAAAATATATTTTGACGTGACCAGTGGACTGTTTACCTGACTCTGGATGTTTTTTTTTTCCCCCAATTTGTCTACTGTACATGTCACCATTTTGTGTTTGATGGCCTGCAGACCAACTTTTTGTCAGTCATTTTTTAGTCCCCACTGGGTTCATCTACATGACACTCTGAGGTCACAAGAAGGAAAAAAATATTTCTGCGTGGAATTCACTTGCTGCTGCATCAATAAAATAACACAAATAAGAACTCTAAGAAGAGTCAAAACTGTAATGAATTCCCCTGGACCAAGTAGCCTGGAGCAAAATGTGGTCCTTTTTGGGTTTTCATATGTTTTGTATCGTGCAGGGTTTGAGCACCTGGTTTCTACATCGCCGCCCCGGTGGTCGGACAAGTTATTGGAAGACAGAAATAAGGGTGTCACAAAAGGCAGAGATCCAGGCCTGATCCGTGCAGCCGCTCTGCCACCATTCCTGTCATTGGCACTGTCCCTTCACTAGCTGTGACCCACTCCTTTCAGATGGCAGACTGCCCTGACAGACCGTCAGCACACACCTGGATTCTCTGCTACAGATTGCAGCCTGTGATGCTGACCAGCTGGACCAACAGCACGGGTCTCTCACCCTGTGAAGGATTTCGCTCCTTCAAACCTTTCCATCCCTCTTCCTCCCTGGAGTTGGAACATCCACACTCCCAGTTTGGGGTTTACTTTGCCAGCTTCCCCCTTACGTTGCCATGACGATCCTCAGCTCAAGTTTGTGCAAATTTAGTATCTGTTTTTCAGTTTGAGCGCTCGTATCATGTAGATCAAGTCAGCTTTTTGTGATGCACTGCATTGGTTGATTTTTCTTTTTCATTTATTTGATTGGCTGACACATTTACCCACAGTGATTTTCAGTTTGGAGAAAATGGGGTCAGACTGTCCTTGCAGTGCTTAGGGGTTAGGGACCTTGCTCAAAAGCCCAACAGTGACATCACAATGCCCATCGCGGGATTCAGACCAGCAACCTTCTGATCATAGGCATAGTGTTCTAACCCACAGAGCTGCACATGTAATTTGCTCACATGGACAAAACCAACAGGTCTCTAGAGCCTTAAAACACTCAACGAGACTCACTGTAGGGGAATTTGGTACTCTTCCAGCAGTCTAGTGTGTCTGTTAGTGTCTTATTTCCGTTCTGATCATCATATTATGTGGGTGATGACATATCTACAGTACTTCAAAGAGGACTAGAATGAAGTAACCAGTGTCTTGAAAACTCTGAGATCACCCTCTTCCTGTCTTGTCAGGAAGCATACACAAACCCCATTTTTAACACTGGGCTCTAATCCTTCTTGTTACTGTTACGGAATTATTCAATTTTTATAAATTCATGAGCTTTCTCTCTGTGTGATGCATTCCACCAGCACAGATAATAGAAAAACTCATTTTTACCACAGCAATAGCAGTAAACCAGAAAAGCTGAATCGCTCTGAAATGTCAGAAGAAGGACGAGTGAACTTGCGGTGAACTCGAACTGGTACACTGAGAGCTTTAAAGAGAGACTGCGTTCAAATGTGTGGAATTAAGGATCTCAGCGAAACACCAAGCAGCACAAGTGTGCCACCGCGATTTTAACGGCAACCTGCAGACGGCGTAGCTGTTCCCTGTCTGCTCTACATCCTTTTATTATTGGGGGGGGGGGGTGGAAAAAAATAATTTGCAGTGAGGCCAAAGCAGGTCGAAAGCATGCAGTGAGGATTGAAAGTGCAAAGGGGGAGGGGGGTGTGTTCGCGCCCCGCTATTGGCGTCTTCCGGCACCCGTCCAGCCGGGGATCAGAGCAGGCCTCACGCTGGGTTTCCGTGAGATAACGCCATGCTTCTTATTCATCACCTCCTCCTCCTGCCTTCGCAGGCTCACATTTTTTCTTTATTTTTATTCATGAATTTATGGATCTCGGTTCGGAGCTCTCTTCCAAGCAAATCCAAATTTAATTTTACGGCGAGCCATGTGGGGTATCAGCAATGGAGGCCAAAAGGAAGAGAAAAGCCTGCATTTGTTCTTCCCAAAGAGGAGTGAGATAATCTTAGAGCACCTAAACCACGACTTTGCGCCTGGTACCGTCACGGCGACAGCTGAGATGCCGTTCCCACTAAAAACCCCTTTAGCATCGTGGTGGTTCAGTCCGACGGCCCCCACTAGTAGGATATGTGACAGCGGCGCTCGATGAACTAATTAGTTGAAGAACACATACTGTAGGAGAGTGCACTGTCACCGGCATAAATTAATCCACGTCCAAAGCAAACATGCCTCAGCTGATTTTGGACTACTTATGTACACAAAGCTACTAATATATACCTATAAAAAATTACTGCCAGAAGACATCATGAACATTTATTTGGCAGACGTTTTTATGCAATGCAACGTATATATTTTTGAAAAGGCAGTGTCAGACAGTCCCTGGAGCTACTGGGCATTATAGACCAGGCTCAGGGGCCCAGTATAGTGAAATCATTCCGCCGACCCTGGGATTAGAACCAGCATCCTAACCCGCTGAACCGCTCGTACGCCCGCGGGGGTCAGAAGTATCATGTATTTATCGCATATTAATATTAGTAGTAGCGCTACTATCATTAGTATTTGTACTAAATAATTACCGAGATAATATAAAAAATGAATCCGTAGCCGCAGGAATGATGTGGATGTTGAGGGACGAGCCCCTCCCCCACCATTGCCAACAGCTCGCCCCTTGGCCCTGCAAGGCTCCACATTCTTTATGCAGCTACCAACCTTAAATCAACGGTATCCAATCACGCAACTCGTAATTTTAATATCGCAGTCTGTGGCCTAATCGCAACTATTTTCTTCCCTTCGCTTTGCTTCTGCTATTAGCTGTTGTATTATCCGTGGAATTTCAGTTCCTAATATCTCTGACGATGATAACAAAGTGTTTTTAATTTAGGCCACTGCCGTATGGAGCGGTACATAGCGTGTCATTATGCTTCCGCGCGTAAACCGTGGTGTTTTAGCTAACGAAACCCACCTTACTCGCGAATCACATTGCCGTGAGCTATGAAGAATGAGTTTGATTGTCTTCGGTAAATGATGATTGGTACCAAAGGGCGCAGTTCCTCAGGTGATGCTAGCTGCAGCCCGTTCGTGGTTGATTATCATAATGAAACGTTTAAATTATAAATAAGGAACCTGATGTTCAAAATGACAAAGATTAACCAGTTAATTGTCTTGCCCTCTTGCCAGTAATACTACAGCAGCCCTATGAAGAGTGTTATAAATCTTTATAATGCGACATCAACCATGAGAAGCTTTCAAGGGCTTGAGAGATGCAGTGTCTTAATCTGTACTTATTGTTTTGGCTCATTTATGATCGTTGGGCCTTATGTAAATATTTTCCTTGCAAAGTGCCATCATATATATAGAAAGACTTTCAAGAGGCGACACACCAACTAAGTATCCGCACGAGGTCCATTCAAGCTTTTGCCAAATGCTATAGCAGTTTTGCTTGTTTCTGTGCATTACGTTTCCTTATTACGGCTAAGGAAAATTCTAGCAGAAACCCTGGCGCCAAATAGTGTTTTGAAAATAAACACAATTCATGCCATCTACAAGGAATTTTATTAATTTGTGCTTTGTAATCCAGACGTGCTTGTTATATATGATTTGGCAGTACGGGGCACATCCTGCTGGTTCTCTCTGCCTCGTCCCAGTAAAGCTACTATAGGAAACGTTTAATCGCTAACGTTAGTAAATGTTTTTTGGCTTCAGCTAGCAGCCAAGCAGCTTTAATACGTAGCCAGAAGAGACTTGTTTTTTTTTTTTAACAATATATTCATGAATGCCCCTTTTAGAAGACTAGCTTCAGTTGTTACTTTCACTTTGATTCCTGATGCAATGTAGCCGCACTTCCTGTTTGTTTACGATGCTGTTGATCTTATTTTAGCTTAAATTAAATAAATTTGATCCGAAGCTGTTATTAGCAACAGTTTAACAAAATCTGTTGTGTGTGTCAAAAATATTGACATATTTTCGACAAACGTCTTAAAATGTTACTTACAGTATATATATAAAAAAAAATTTAAATCCTTATCTGCCATAGAAGGGTTTTGTAGTAAATTTGAAGTTACTCCACAAAGCTTGACAATGTACCCATGAAATTCAGATTCTGTGCAGAAAAAATCAACAGATTAGCCTCCCTTGGTATCCAGAATAAATTCAGACACCCACAATAGCGTACAGAGTTGTCCCATAGCCAACTGAGCAAATAAACACACAAAACAATAATGGAAAGTAACAGGGCCCACAAGCTGTTTCTTCCTGCTGAATTTTCTAAAATAAAATTACTGACAGTGCAGATATTGAATTTTGAATGGAACAAATGGATTTCAGCATGAATAAGATTGTCCTTGTTCAGGGACGGCGGCCAGACAGTTATTCTTCGTATCTCCACTCAGGAACGGCAGAGACAGAGTAATTGGCACCCTTTTTGCATGGCATTGTTCGTACTGAATGTGTCACCTCTTGGATGCTTATTTGATTTGTACCTGGGCAATGGCGGAGTTTAGCCTGCTAACGTGATTTATTCAAATTTTAGCCGCCGTTGGTCTTTCCTCTATTCTATAGCAAAGTAATGAAATTGGAATATGTTTCGCCTTGCAGGTCGACTGAGACATAATGAAATCAGGCTATGACGTGCGTTTAGGGCGTAGCTGAAAAAACAGCCATGCACCACGGAATGTGTGGCAGTTGTTTGATTTGTTGTTGATATGAAACATGCAAATCAGTAATTTTCAAACTGGACTCATGTAAAATGGTTTTCAAATATTATTATTACCGAGTGCTATATTTAAGTTACTGTAATGACGCATTTTGTTTATTGTGAACAATTCTAAAGCTAGAGTAAGCAAGACTGCCTGTGATAATGTTTGATTGCTATACTCTTTGTTCATTGTAACTGGGAGATCGTGTTTTAATTAAAATGCTGAGGACTGCGTACTTTCAATTGATTAAACGGATGTAGCTATGAATTGTTTGTATACATACAAACTTGTTATTAACAGTGTGACTGTTTTCTTGCTGCACACAGATTGAGGTCTGGGTAAACTGCTGAAGTGAGACACAAATCCATAATAAGCCTAAATCGTGTTATAAATATGTAAAAGTGTGTTTGATTTTTTTTTTCCCTCAGCCATAGCAGTTTGTACGGCTCGTTTTGAGAAATGTTTTCAAAAGCCTTTTTTTTTGTTTATTATTCAGTCATCTTTGGCAGATAACAGATGCGGGCATCAAACTGAATAAGATACGTATGGTAATGAACGGGACTAGAAGCGGTTACAGATAATGCAGGTATTCCTTTAAAACCCATATCAATTTCTTACAAGCGGATGGCGGTACCTCACGGAAATGTCTAGGAAAATAATGCACGTATATTTTGTAGGGTGCCACATAATCAATAAGAGTCTCACAAAGCAGAGAACTTACCGAGAAAATGACACCGCTTCTGTAATATATACACACACACACACGAATCCCTGAGGAGGCCATAAACGAAATAGAAGGATCCTTCTCCATCAGTCTTAATAATGCTATGCCCAGTCTGAGGCATCATGGGCAGCAGTTCATTTATACAGGGGATGCATTGTATTCAATTCATGAAAACCTGAGAGGAGGATATATAGAAATGCATTTTTTAAGATAGAAATGTGTGTCTTCAATGCCATGCTCTTGCATTAGTCGAGACCTCGATAAGTCGTCACTCTGATAGTTCGTGTTATTACATAGCGCACGTCGTAAGAGGAGTTTCTAAACTCGGCGGAGGGATTTCACATTGGCACACATTTCACTGCTGAACTTTGGGGAAACTCTGTCTTTCCGTGTATCTCCCAGAATCCATCTGGATGATCCCACTGTAGGGCCAGTTCAGTTGCATTTACCTACAGTATAAGCAAAAAAACAGTTACTAGCCTACACCACTCCATGTTCCCTGGCTGCTCTTAGTGTTTCTTTCTGCTGATTTGAATATTTCTCTTGCTAGGTTCTTGCTTTGCCTGAAAGCCGTCATGTTGCTCTTAGTCTAATGCTGCTCACACTCATACCTGGGCCTTCACTGGAGGCTCAGCCTAGCTGCATTTACGCCTAGTTGACTCCTCGTCGCAGTATGTTTGTAATGTGCTATTTGCCTCACTTGTATTCACGTCTGTGAAATAAAATAAATGTAAATGATACTCTTTGGATGCGGAGAATCAGGATTATATCAGACCCTGTTACTGTTTATCTGTTACCGCGCATTAATCTTTAGGCAAGGAAGCATTCATGTGTGTTTGTACTGTAATCTTCCCTGATTCAGTTTTCTTAGTCTGCTCGTAGTATTGATTTAGTTCCAAATCGTACGATAAGGTGTGAACAAAACTCAGCAGTGGCAGAAAGTGAAAGCAACGTTTCACAGCCGCTTCACGGCATTCTCGAGAAAGGAATCACACCAAGCGCAGAGAGGAGGAAAAAAATGGCATTTTCAGGATTGTGGTCTTTTTCTTCCCTTTTAATTTCCATTTGGCTGTTCCTCGGCTGTGATCGTTTAGTTTTTATTTTTTGTGCACTTTGCTTTTGGATGTAACCACTGAACCGATACCAATTTATTATTTCATTTGACTTCTAATCTTTGACTCCTAATTTCTTCTGTCAGAGACAAATGAATGTCATCAATACATGCGTGAACACGTGCATCGTCAATGACTTCTTATTCAAGTTCAAAGCACCGGCAGAAAAACATGCTTAATCACCAATGGCACACATCAGCACACAGACATGGATAGTTGATTGAAATAGAAAAAAAAACCCTTTAGAGTATGTGGCTCATGGCTTTTTCTGAATATAATGTCTCCCCAGCTGAAATGCTGAATAAAAACAAGGAAACGATAAAGCTACATTTGTTGAATTGCACACAAACCTGCAAGACGGAGACGTGTTTTTAGTCTCTTTCTGTTTGTAGTCAAAACATTAGGTAATATTTTTATGCCATTGTTCATACAGCAAGAGCTGTAGGTGTCAACTGTCTGAAGGCATATTACTAACACAGACTGCGACTGTAATCTAGCAAACATCTGTACATTTTCTGTAGACATTAAAATGTCTTTAAATTCATAAAGCCTTTTTTTGTTTCAAAATGTAGGACAAATGTTATTAGGGCGGCCAATATAAGGACAGCACTGGTCGTCACATGGTCCTTTGTGTACCCATGTGACCTCTTGGTCTGTGTCCACCATTGATAATTTTACGACTATGACGTGATTCTTTGTGGAGAAGCTGAAACGCTTTTGGATGCAGTCACGGTATAACCTCAGCTCCCGAACAAGTGTGTTTTCTCTATATATCACGAAAAATCTTGACTTGTCAGCCTAGAGCTAAGGAGTTTGACGTTCTGGTGTGTTGGACCCCCTCGGTGCAGCTGTTCAGGCTCCCACGATCCACATCTTTCTGAAGAGGACCATAAACTTTTACATGCCATCACTTTTCAAAACTAGGGCTGTTTAAAAAAAGAAAGAAAAGACACTGCTGATGAAAACCCCACAAGCCTGAGTTTGAGCTTGTTTCTACTGGGAAATATACACACCGGCTTCATGCTGTACTGCCTGAAGGTTTTGGTACATTGATAGCGGTGTGGTTGAGAATTATCGATACTCCTTAGCATACCGAATTCCGTAGTCGTTTATGTAACCAAAGGCAAAGTAACGAAGAAGTAATAAATAATCTGCAACATAGGTGAGACCGGGGTCGACACAGAGAAAAAGCGACTAACAATTATTAACTGCAGCAATCGTGGAAAATATGTAATAGATGGGGTTCAAATACAAATAAGTATCTGAATAGAAATCCAACCTGGTGGAGATCCAGCTAAATATGTGTTAGATTCAAAATTCCATCACTTCTTCATTATGTATAAATGTATAATATTTTTACACTTACTCAGTAATTGGATACAAAGACCTGAGACCCTGAATGTGATAAGTGGTTGAAGGATTGATGCATATGTAATATATACCAAAAGTATACCATAGCAGCTTGTTAATTATGGGACCACAGGACAAATAAGAGAATCCCCTTATGTCTCGTGTTGATATTCACATGGGGGGCACAGTAGCCCTGTAGGGAGTACAGCTGTCACCCGCCTCCAGTGCTGGGGATTAAGTCCCGCCCCCACACACGTGTAGGGAGCTGACATAGTCCCCGCATGCTGTGCGGTTTCCTCCAGGTAACTCCACATTCCTCCAACATTAATGCAGACATGCAGTTAAGATGATTCCGCAGCCCAAAGACATAGATATCGGCTAATCACTATCTCAGAGTCGTCCATAGTGTGTGACTGTGTGATCTGTGCTGAACTGGCATCCCATCCAGGGTGGACACGTGCCTCGTGCCCGACATGATCTGGGACAGACTCCATGCTTTCCCCCATGATGCGTGGTTAAAAGGTGGGTATTCACATGGAAGGATCTCTTTTTCTCCTCCTAAGAGACAGACTTAGAAGAGGAATGTAGAATTGCATAAACGTGATCCACCCAAGCCTGTACCTGACACTACTCTGTGCAGACCTAAGAACCGTTATTTTTCACATTCTCAAAAATGATAGGGGTTTATGTCAGCTGCTGGTTTTGGGCCGGTGTATGGTCAGAACTCAAATGACGGTCTGTGACATATAAGGCACGTAGCAGGTAGCTGTGGATTATAGATATGTGCTCTAACGACTGTTATACGAATTCAAAATAATGCATCAAATCCGTCGCTGATTCCTGACCCCAAACAGATCTGGTACCACAACCTGAGACGCTGGGGATGCATACAGATCTGAAGAGGTGAGACTCCCACAGAGAATCATCTTTAAAAATGCTGGGATCTCATACCAAAGCCCCGTCTGGGCTTTTGATCCTATCAGAAATTCCCTAACATTTTGTATTTCATAAAATACAGGAATAGCGCAGCACGAACCTATCGAGTGGTTCCAGATAAATCTCAGTGTAGCCCCGTCTCTTCTGTGCAGAATCTGCTGAATTATCTTAACAACAGTGACAATAAGAATATGGTTTTGCATACAAAATATTTTTTTGTTCTTTTTTTTGGCATGTTATCAAAAATGTCATATTTACTGCAGTGGCGCAGCTTGCAGTCCAAGGTTACCGAAAGCCGGAGTCACGTGTAGAGATTTAGGGCATGATGACAGTTATTATGCTTCAGGCCAGAGGTGACTGATGTCTAGATGGAAGCATCGTGTCCATGGATACATTGATGGTGACAGCCACCCCCTGCCCCACTCGCTCTTCCAGCTAGCATCTTCAAATCTAGTAAGTAAAAATGGTCCTGTATCTGTCATCGTTCCGTTTCTGGCCCAGGTAGCGGCCTAGTGTGCCCTCGATGAAGATGGCAACGGTGTTTACCATCGCTTGAACTGCATATGTGCTGGGCCCCCAAGGTCTGTCCGTCATCAGACCATCCATCCATCCATCCATCCATCTTCTCACTACACTGTTAAATTAATACCTTCCTTACTTAGGAGAAGCAGTGTGTTCTGCTAACCAGCTAGCTAGCTATAATCTTCTGACTACTCATTAGCTTATTAATTTAGTTTATTATTAATTTGAATCTATAGGGAAGGGGCAAGGTGGGTTTTTGAGTGGGGTACCAGGAAAAACAAACACATCTCTAAGGGTGCAGGTTACTTACTCCCCAGTACTCCCCCCCTCACTCTGCTTGCACTCCAGAAACACAATACATATATATATATATATAGCCTGGTTTATTCCAGTTTTTTTCTTTACTGTCTGTTTATTCTGAAGGTGCTTTTAAGGTGAAGGACAGTGACATGAGTTACAGCCTGTTGAGGATGCTAATGGCGTCACAGGAGCTTCACTTTAGAACTCTGCTGAACCCCGTCATTCCCGACCCGGAGAGCCCCCTTCCTGTCACCGGCGTGACAGCAGGGAAACAGAGCCTGGATCGGAGTCGGTCGGTAATGAGGAAAAATATCCACAGGGACGAAGCTCTGACTTTGAAAAGCTATCGCGGCGTGCTAATCACCGTCGTTGAAATTCCGCGCGTGTGCCTCACTCCGTAAATAAAGGGCCATTAGACTCCGAACCTGGCGGAGACGTGCCCATCAGCCGTATCTGACAGTGCGCTCACGCACACACCGAAATATTTTCATGGCGTGACCGACTGGGATAGTGCAACGTGGTCAGGACTGAATTAAGAATAGATCATGGGGGGTAGGAATAATTAATGTTAGACAAGGTCATCTGTACTTGGGGGGGGGGGGGGGGGGGGTC
>JAODLC010000140.1:3916202-3929952 GCA_026781145.1 Hippopotamyrus pictus | reverse complement strand
CCAACATATTGGTCGGGTCACGTCCCCTCCCCCCATACCCAAATATATTCCCTTGCACTGAGACACATTTTATGGTAATTAAAATTTATTTTACAAAAGTACTTGATAAATGAGTCTAAGTAATTAAAGCTGATTACATGCAAAAAAAAAAATTGTAACAGGATTTTGCTTCCTGTAACTTGTGCTGTGTGTTGTGATTTACAGCCACAATTCCAGCTTCATTGTTCACATGTAAAGATCCCAGCCACCGCCAGTGTGCAGGATGGGCTGGCCCCCAGTATTCGCTATATTCTATTTTCCAAAGCAGTGTGTCTGCAAATACAATTAGGGCTTTATTGAACACCGCTTCCCCCAGGTACCCGACCCGCTGAGGTGCAGAAAGACCTTCGGATAGCTGCCAGAGCCTGCGGGGAGGGGTCTGACATTTTAGGACAAAAGCGAGTTACTAGATAAACTAAACAACGTGAGGCTGAGTGGCTTCCTCGTGACTGTCCTTACGGCATGTTGGAACGACCTCGGTGTGTCCCTGCGGAACCTGCACCCCCGTCCTACTGTCTTCTCCTTCTTAGAACCAATCATATTCAGGTGTGGAGTGACTCTGGAGAAAAATCATTTTGGTTCAGTATTGAAGTGTTTCTTGGTCGGCTTCGGGTGGCTGGCGGGTTAAAACACTGTATACTCTGAGTAGCCCAGAGATGCTGTGCTCGAGATCAGAAGGTTGCTGGTTCAGATCCTGTGGTTGACAGAGTGGTGTCACTATTGGGGCCTTAACCACCATTGCTCCAGGGACTGGCTGATTCGCAATTCTGCATTGCTTTGGGATTACTATATCTGCCAAATAAATGAATGTCCTCAATCCCAAGTTCCCTTGTGGTCCTACTCCCTGCTTGTGCTCTCTGTGAGGGGGTGGGGAGTTGCAGTGCCTAACAGCTGGGGCAAATACCAGAAATGCAAAGGGGGAAATAGTTTATGAAGCAGCGCACAGTAGCCGTAACGGAAGCGCAGGGCCTGCGCCAGCGAGATAAAGTACAATAGGAATACGCATCAAGTGTGGGTCACCCTGCTTTTCTGAAATGGTTTGGCTTCCTGCCACGATGCCTCCACACAGAGTGCGTGTATCTCAAGGTAAAGGAGACCAGCGTGAGGTGGGCGATTCTGGATAGATGTGTTAGGGAAACAGCATCCGCTTGATTACGCTGTTCTGAGGCCGCAGCGCCTCAGAATACTGTGTAAATAAGTAGCATCCCATTAGCTTCCAAGCGTAGCATAAACCCGGGTCGTACCATGTCGCTGGCTGCGGGTAGGCACGCCTGCCCAGTGCCACCGGTAACCTTAATTGAAGTAGCCACCACCTCCACATCCTGGCTGTGCAACGATTCTTGGCGTCCCGGGAGCCTGAGACAGAGTCTTCAGAATAGGAATTCAGTGCCGGGGGGGAGCTACATTCCATTTCCCAGTTACCACCTCCCCAGCTGTAAAGAGGCTTGCATGAGACCACCGGAACCTGACATAAAAAAGGCATTACTGGCCAGGTTTGTAGTTCTCACAAAGAATGAGCTCATTATTTAAACATATTGCCTTAAGCCAGTGGATGTTTTTTTAGCTATTTTATAGAGATTTCTTTTCCAGAGTTACATTTTGTATTTTTTTTTTTTATTATTTATCCCAACTTGGGGAAGATGTGCGATCAAATTTATTTTAGATGCCCTGTATGTCAGAGCTAAAAAAAAAAAAAAAAAAAATCCGAAAACAAAATATTTTAAAAATATATATAGGACACCGCAGCACTGCACAGTGTGTCCTCACGCGCATATAAGCCCGATATAAGAGGAACATGTGTTGCTCTGTCTAATGTATTCCTCGCTGTATGATCTGCAGCCATGAGGACATACCTGTGACATGTGTCAGTTTGCTCCAAAGCCGGGCTGTCACGGAGCGGTGGGTTCTGGTGCAAGACGGGGGCTCCCGAAAAAAAAAAAAGTCTCTGAACCCGAACCGGAGGCTCAGGCTTGTCAGAGATAACAGACGCGGCTCACGGGAGCGAGCGAGCGTCCGCGATTAATGATGCCCATTGGTTAGGCGCGCTCTGCTCCGGCTCCTGTCTGCACGTAAATTGCATGTATGCGAGATTCATTAACTAAGCCCGTGCACAGTTGGTTGCATATGACCTCGGGTTTCCTTTCATCGTTCCGAGTGGCTCTTTTGCTGCATCTCTTTACTGTTCGCTTTGTTTTCCATCCTGTTCTTTTTTTTTTTTTTTTTTTTAGCCCGAAGGTTTACGTGTTTCTGCTCTGCAACTTAAGTTTCACTGTTTTGTTTCCAGTGCTTGCTTTTCTCTTGGTGATACTTGCTACTGAATTTTGTTACAACCCTTTATTTAATTATTTTTTATTATTCTCATTATATTTAGCTATTTATAGCATTGTAAAAATCCCAGCCAGGATGAGGCACGCATTTATTTTCTGCGATTTCTTAAAGAATTTATGACTTTGCATAAAGAATGCGATCACACGTCTAATGTTTCATACCGAATGGCAAACAGATAATTATAGACCCAAATTTACTTCCAGCTGACTTATATAGTCAGCATTATTTAGGCGATGCCCGCTTCAAATCAATGCGCTGTGGTGGGCTCTCCATACCTTCTGCCCCAGCTTGGGTGTGCTTATTGAAAATGGATGGATTGTATAGATGACAAACGGAAGAGCAGGTGTTGTAGAATGCAGAGGGTAATTCTGGCAGAATCAACACCCTGGCCCTTCTCTGTCATTCTGTAATGAATTTGCCCGTCATCAGTAAGGATTTGCTCTCCCAGAAAACGCGCGGGAGATGTGGACCTCTAGTAAAATATACCTCATTTAATGCATTGGGGAAATAATTTATATATACATTTGTTTGTTTGTTTTATCAAGATTAAGGCCCCGAAAGTCTAGAGCAATAAAACAACCAGCAGTCTTTCTCATTAAAGTTTTTACTGATTATTCTGTCAGAGCCAGTAGCCGTGTGTGGAAGAAGGATGCAACATAAATGTAAAGTAAAATAAAACATACTGAATATTTTCTTTCACCAGTTCCGCTATGATCATTATATTTTCGACGCAATCGAGTCAAAGGCTTAAGTCTCCAGTTCTCTTCTTTGTGATTCAACTCCTTACATTTTTTTAAATAGATAAACAGCTACTGTAATGAACCATTTACATTTTCATTCTTTGTAACAGAGCACAAAAAAACGGTATCACTGAATTTTTGAATGGTTTAGGAATATTACCATGCTGTATTAATAAGTAGCAGGAAGGCCTAAAATGATCGTTGATTGAAAAGTCATTGTTTCACTGACACTTCAAGGTATCTCTCTTTCTGTCAATGAGTCTCCTTACTTTATTCCCATTTTATCTTTATAATCAGCTAGTGAATCAATACAGAATCTGAAATTTACAAAAGTACAAAAACACGACATGAGAAGTGGTCAATGAAATCGTACTCTTTCAGCTTCTCATTTTTCCGTTGTTCTTGATTTGAGAAGAACAGTTGATTGCCAAAATGATTTACATTATGTTGGTATTGGAGCAATCAAACGCATGCTTTTTGTTCATCTGAAGGAAAGGATTAGCATATACTTCAAAGACACGAAGTTGGACGAGGTCTGCAAGACATGCAGACACCAGATTAATAAATGTAGCACCAAGATCAGGTGGCAGCGTGATGCTGAGGGGGAAAATGCCGGAAGTAACATAAATTATTCAAAGATGCTAGTTCTTTAAAAAAAAAAAAAAACACTCTCCTTTCTGTCCTCCTCTTCCCTGTATCATTAGTGGGAGTGTAAAATATACATAAGGGTTCGAGCACACCCAAGACAGACACTAATTTCACAATTAACAAGCATTTGCGTAATTGAAAGACAAGAAAACTTTAATGACTTTTTTCGCAGTGATCGCCATGACTGGAGATGGCAATAGCACTGGAAAATATAGCGTTAAAACGTTAACTTGTAATCTGCCACTGCGTAATATTTTGTAGTAAATCTTACTCCACGGAAACAAATTAGGCATCATAACCTTGATGGCATTATTATAAATCACAGCCCCTCCTCCCATTACGTTCTGGATTGCCGGTACAGCTGGGAGTGACTGAGACTGAGAGGACTCTTTAACATGTTCACTGTAGACAGCTTGTCCGATTCCATCCCCGACTCAAATATTTTATCAACTTCTGCGGATGTGTTATACAGTACAGACTCTACAGTGCACGTTATTCTTACGAGCTGATGTTCGATGAAATGTGAGCAAAATACATTGGACTGAATTAAGTGTTACAATTTTAATCTTTAAACTCTTTTATTTATATAAAAAACATGGTGGATACTGTGGTCAAGTTTATTTTCATCCTCTTTAAAAAAGCTAGCCCAAAACACAGGTGTCAATCTATCATTCATCTCCTAACCGACCCAGTAGGATCACGGAGTGCAGGGCTGGAGACACCTTGGGCGGGAGGCCGGGTCATCACAGGACACACACCTACTGGGCCACACACTGCAGCAATTAGAGACGCCGGTTACCCTGACTGGATGTGATTGTACTTTGGGAGGAAACAAAATGATATAGGGAGAGCATTCAAACTCCACACACGCATATCCATGCGGCAAGATGCCCAAAATCTAAAATCTCTGCATATTCTGATATAGCTCCATTCTACAAGTCAGGTGTCACAACAGCAGGGGGTTTGGATTTGATTCTGGTTTTTGAGGGGGTGTCTTCCAGGTACTCAGATTTTTTTCCACAGCCTAAATATACACAGTTAGATCAGTTAGTGTCTTAAATTTCGAGTCTGTGCCTTGCCATGGACTGAATGCAATGTGACCCTATACTGAATATCATGGTTGGATGGAGAGGTAGTTCTGCAGACAATTTAAAAATTGTACAGATTGTGTGGGTGAATTAATATTTGACTGCAAATTCATAATTGCAATTGCAATTACAATTATAATTAATCAAGAGTAAAGAATCTTTCTTTGGCCTATTCATTGCGGATTAAGAGAACCAGCAAACAGTAGACTAGACTAATTATTACATGGTCACGAATTCCAGTGTCACGTACCAGCACATTCAGAAATATGGTGTATAGTAAAATTAATGTGGCGATCTAAAACTTTTGTCTGAAATGTTGCTCAGTAGCTACATATTTGGTAGAGCATGGCCAATCTGAAATTTCCCTGACACACTTTCCAAGATGATTGGAAGATGATTCCAGAAGGTTCTGGAAGACTAATTTGTCCACCGATTTTTTTGAGAAATCTGTCCTCGACGGGAGAGTGTATAGCGTTGAGACTAGCCAGATATAAAACCTGTCTGCGGCCAATTGCCGTTTTTTTTACCCTTCAGCCGTAACAGTTAGAGATAACATTTCCCTAGTGGGTCAGCTTGAAAGCCCCGAAGCTGAATCATGAAACTTAATTTCCATTTGGTCACCTGGCACATGCTCGCGCCCTGGGATTAGAAGGACACCTGTGGATCTCTATGAGCTCTGCTATTCTCTGTGGCTAAGTAGCCTTTGAAAATACCTTTGGATCCAGGCAATATCTTTATCCACTGACCACCTGCTGTCCTCAAAAGCAGGCTTGGGCAGGCCGAAGCCTTCATAAATATATATTAAGATCACGGCGGTTATTAAAAGGGAGAATTTATCAGGTAGCCCTATTGTGCTACTTCAGTTTGCTTGCATCTAGGGCAAGTTTACCGCACAACGCAGACGGGAGACAACCATAAGTGACAAGGAGACAAATTTAATATCTCCACAACCAGCATTTTCAGTTATTTTGCCTCTCGCCGGATTCCAGCCTTTTGACCGCCGACGCCCCGCTTGTGCTGGAAATCTGCCACCGCCGAATTATAACACGTCAATTTTATCTTTTGTTCGTGCGAGGGAATCATTTGTCTATCTGCAGGAAGGGACCTATGGAGGCAGGAGACCCCAGCAGGAGGAGAAAGGAATGATTTTTGAGATGCATCCCATCAGAACCTGAATCTGTTGGTGGGGTTCCAGTGATATTTTATAGGTTAGTAGATTAGTAAGGCTCCCAAATAGCACAGTGCTCTTAAATGTCAGCATTATAGGCAACAGGTAACTCTAAATCCTTTATATTTATATTTTCTAATATTATCGAACATTGTTCTGTATACAGTCGGCCCTTCTGCGTCACAACTTTCCCCATCGCGGAGTTAATATGTTACGGAGTCAGCGTAAGAGATGAAATGGAAATTGTTTTGCAAAAGCCACAGATGACACAAAAAAAGTTTAGTGACTTATAAATGCGTAAAATATACATACAGTGCTGGTCTGAAGGAGGCCGAGCGTGTTTACGGCAGCCTCTCAAATGGTACCTCGCAGTGATCTTCGTATCTCACGTTTCTCGTAACTTTTCGCTTCGCTTCACTTGCCAAGGAGACCTAAGAATTTTACATGGCTTTTCCAGATCGTGCCCCTAGATGCACGCCTAACCCCTTCAATGTGGATTGAGCAACTGTACAGTCTGTGTGTGCGTGTATGTATGTATGTGTGTGTGCACTTATTTTTATTTATGTTGTTCTACAATGTTACTAAGTAATCATTCAAGATAATTTTGGAAATTAAATTAACATCAGGAAATATATTTATTGCTACTGTATACTCCATAAGGAAGAGGGCTTACATTGACTCTGATGACAGCAAACAGGAAAAAACTCATAAATCTCACGTCTTGATTATCTTTATCTCGTGGGCATGACTGTCATTGTACATTGAAAGTCTGTTCATTCTGTTTTGCTGCTCAGTCCATCGAGAGAACTTCCAAAGTCGAGTCCCAGACAGACAGCTTTCCCGGCAGGTCGGGGGGTGAGTGCTGGCAATTTGCAGATAAGTCAACAGGAGGAATTCAGTTGCTTTGCAAGCGCCTGTATTTTCATACCCGGTCCTTGAACTCACAACATAACAGGCAGCTCCACTTTCATCAAATCCCCGTTTGCTGGGAGTATTGGTTTATCAGTTCGATTTTAAGCCCTTGAACATGCGTTTGAAGGGGAGCCAGTTTGCGCTGTGTGGTGTGCCACCAGCCACCATGTAGTCCTGCCCCTTTCGCGGTGAAAGGAAAATGGGTATGAGCGAAAACATGCAAAATGTTCACGTTCACGGTCCATGGAAAGGACCTCTTGCCTGAATCTGGCCTCGGGATGGGGAACTTTTTTTGCCTTTCGTCCATTTTTAATTTTGACAAGGGAAGCCAGTCCCGCCGTTGGCAAAGACGTTGGAGCAGGTAGCGGTTAGTGTTTCACGATGGCTCCAGAGGTCCCCCCCGCATGATCCAGGTGGGAAGCGGAGCAAAGTGATTCGTCGGCCCCTCCGAGGGAGAAGCACGGGGCAAATGGAAATGTAATATATATGATAATGACACGCGCCGGCGTTCCTGACTTACGTGGTAAATTGTATAAGCTCATGTAACTTCTGGTAGGTCATGCGGTGAGTAGCTATACTACAACTGTGCTCCAGTTAGGCACAGATCATGTTTGGTCACTGATCACTGCTTAAGTCATTTAGATTTGGCTGCGACTAGATAAAATTTACATCTTTGAGCCGATCAAATTACATCAGAATTATTTTATATGAACCCTTGCTTTTAACAGTGCAAAAAGCAATATAAAGATTAAAAATGGAACTAAATTTAACATGGCACTGGCATTTTAAACGCGAAACTCCATTCTAGGTAGATATTAATAGCAAATTACTTAAAAACAGAAAAAATATAAACATAGTCGTTAGCTACATTTTTCACCATATCAGAGCCCTGGCTCTATGTACCATAGAACTGTTTTTATTTTCAAATTTGTCCTATGAATATAGCAAATAATTGCACAGTGATATCAATAGTCAGTTACAGTAGTATGAAATATGCTTTACTGAGCATCCACTCCCGACCACATATTAGCTGTGGAAAAATAAAAGAATGCCTTAAGGTACTGTACGTTATAATAGCCCAGGACTGAGTGGTTCACAAGTTCTAATGCTATTTGTTATATTAATGCCTCTTGCCTTCTTTGGTCACGGGCTACACTGGAATTCAGTCAAGTCTATTGGACAGTGACCTTTAATACAGCAAAGGATATACCTGTCGAAGTATGATAGTGGCTCAATCAGATTGTGTTTGATTGTACAGAATGTGGTGACACGCACAGAACCACAACCTCAGAGTCAGTGGCTTGAATCCTAGGAACTGCTTTAATACCCTTGGGCAAGGTGGTTAACCTGAACAGGCCTCGGGCTAAATTGTCCTTTTGAATAAAAGTGTCACCTAAACAATTAAGCCGTTTTTCAAACAATCATCAATTACTAGAAACGTTAGAAGATCGGGACGCTTTGAAACTGAACTCACTCACAAAATCCACATCGCAGCATGACAGTTTTCAGGACAATATCTAGAGAGTCTTTTGGGAAATCATTTTTTTTTTTTTTTTAATACCTTGTTATCATATTACATGATAGTGACTAATAAAGTATACCTCTGTTGCTCAGGAACTCAGGAGCAGCAATGGCCATGTGACCTTCTGCTTGTGAAGCTCCTGGTGTCCACAGTAAACTCATGGTTGTCGCCCTTTGGCCGGTCCGTTCCCTTACTGAATAGCAAATTAATGTTGCTTTGAATTAAATTATATTCGCATCGCCTTAAATCACGTTCAATTTCATTATCCTGACAGCTGCGTTTGCTGGTTTATAGGCTTTGTGAGGTGGAAGTCGGAAGAGTGATTAGGTGGTAAAAGATGGCAACATTTTCCATAGGAAACTGTAATTGCTGCACATCATTATCAAGTGAATTATAAAGGATAGTTTTAAGTGTGCACCTTTTCTTCTTAATTTAATTAAAAATACAGGATCTGTCTTCTGATGCGAGGCGTTAGCCGACGACACGTGCCGAAAGATGGATGGTTCATGTCTCCGAATGAAAATTTAATCCCAAAGAGCAGTGAAGAATAATGAAAGATAATGAAGCACAAACAAATTGACGGCGTCCCTGATTGTCTGGCCTTTATTTATCCCCTTAGAAATTTGATCTTAATTGTAAGAGGTAAAACATAGCATTGACCTCAGACGTGGTATGCTTGATACATTTACAGTGATGCTTACATAAAACAGCATTATTTAATTTCAGATGTCTAGTATTTAGCACGTAATATATATTTCAAATATTTTCCTTTGTTTCAAAATTTATTAACTTTGCATGAAAAATTAAAAATTACATCAGGATTATATTTATAACCTGCTGTGGACATATCGCATGAAATTAACGTTAATATTGCAGGACAATGTAATATAATAACATACTTAGCTTGTTAACTGTTAAGCACATAATAAAAAATATGCAACTGTTTTCCACAAAAAACTTCTGACACCTGATGAATTTTCACAACCTGTAAATGCTTTCAAGTTTAGACGTCCATAGTCAGATCTGGGATAACTTTCAAAATGCACACAAAGCCGTTATGCATTCTGCACGAATGAGACGCCTGATTATTCTAGTGTGTCTTCAAGAAGTGCTGAATCTGTTCTGCTAAGGGGAAGGCAGTGGCACTGACGGGCAACCAAAAGCAGGGGAAAGCGGCCCTGTTACCCGCTCAGTGGCTACTCGCGGGCGTACGCTAGGGAGGCAGCTATAGAACCAGCTTAAGCACGAAGTATCAATCGCAAGCTTCCGTCTTAATGAACAGTGACGGCTTCTGGGATGCAGGATGTGGTGAGGTGTCACTGATGCAGTTTTTAAAGCAATGCGCAATTTATTTATTGCTTGGCTTGCTTTTCTGATGTGCTTAGTTATTACACTTTGAAGCTTTTGGCTTTCTCAAAGTCTGGCTAAAACGGGATGGACCATTCGACTCCATCCTAAAGGACGTCTAAAGTTCTTGGCTAAAGAAAACCATGCCAAGATAAAAGTTAAAATGCTTTTGGCTGCATAATATGGACAGTGTTCTATTTAGAGGATAAGCTAATACGTATATATACAAAAGCAATTTCCTTTTTATCCAAGACTGTATATTTGTAATGCTAATTGTACTAGCCAAAACCAAGACTTACACTAGCAGGACACGTTTCCTGTTCACCTCATTAGCTGCGCTTTGGTCAGGGAGGAACTATGACAAATCATTATTTGCAAAACCACTTAAAAACAAAAATTTATTTATCTGTAACACATCCGCTGAGGTAATTAGAGGAATACATGTTTGCTGTAAAGCATCTCGGAAGAAACTGTTCCCACCTTGGGTTCAAACTGGGGCAGAGACATCAGCAACGCAACCGGTAATTAATGCAACTGAAGGTGGCAGATTTTGTTTGTACTCAGGGTTGCGTTTCTGCACTTGCGGGACGTCACATTCTGAAACGTGTCGTCTCCTGATTGACTTTATATTTGCCTAATGACAGAAAGCATGACAAAAGGCACAGCAAAGGGCTCATTACCGAAAGGAGCGCTGTTGTTGTCCTACCTCGCTAAGAGGAGTAGTTGATGACCTTCTGTAACATGTACTGTATTTTGTAGCTATTTTGGGGGGCAGCCCCCCCCCCCCCCCCCAAGGAAGCCATATCGATGACTCATTTTTGATATCTTTTAATCCTTGAAAATCCCAGAAAGGTGCCAGATGGAGGCATCCTGTTTGCTGAATGGGTCCCACAGGCAGGTGAGGGGCGGAGCCATTCCCCTAGGCATGCTGGTCCGTCTGCTGCTGACTCAGTCCACATGCAGCTGTAATGCATTTGTACACTTTATTCATTTAGCGGATGCTTTTATCTAAAGCCACATGCGTGTTTTGTGAAAGCAGTTCCAGTCCATCCCTGGTGCAATTGGTGGTTAAAGGCCCGTGGTGAAATTATTCTGGCAAAGCTGGGATTTGAACCAGAGACCTTCCGAACGTCGCCATAGCGTCCTGCCCACTGGGCTGCACAAAAACCGCTGGCCAAATCCAAGATGCCTCCTAGGTTGACATATGTTTGTTGGTCTTCTGGAAACAATTCAGGCACTGGAAGGCAAACGGTAAGCCCTCGATGTATCTGTGATGACAGAGGCTGAGGAATCTTGGTCAGAATGGCAGGGGAGTCGAGGGGAAAAGGAAAAACCCACCACTAAGTCGTCAACATTCTTGGCAGTTAGGCTTCGCCATTAAAAAGGTAGCCAGTCGTAGCCATTATCTTACCGTGAGCAGGCATTATAAGGTGATTACATAGCCTCTGTAGATTTTATGTAAGTTGTCGGTTATGCCTTTTAACAGAACAATATAAAATAATTGAGAAACGGACAACTCACATGATTGGTCCAAGAAGGTCTTTATTATCCCCTGCAATGACTACTTTTAAAAAGGTGGAGGTGTGTGGAGGAATTGTGGGGGGGGGGCATTCTGACTCATACACTGACTGAAGATTGAGCTCTGGGGAGCAGAGTGATCCCTGTGATTTCAGGTATAAGCTGTGCGTATTTGCATGTCAATGAGAACTGCCCCTTTAAGGGCTGATGCCGATGTCCAGCTTTGGGGTCCCGCAGGAGTGGAGTGTGCACAGGCTGGGGTCTCCGTCGTGGCACTGACTCCAGGAAGTAGCTTCCGCCAGCCCCGCCTCCCAGGACAGTGCTAAATGTATGGTGGGAAGATTTTATACCTCCTCTGAAAATCCTCCCAATGATACTGTAATAACGTGGAAATTTCAGGTCAAGAAAGTATAGAAATCCAGACCAAGGTTTTGTTTCAACCAACCACTTGAATATAAAGAGTCATAACCACAGAGTACTCAACTGCTTGGTTGAAACAAAACCTTGGTCTGGATTTGTACTTTCTGGACCTGAAATTTCTACCTCTGCGTGCAACACATTGGTCAATGAGGATTTTTAGGCACCATTGTCTGTTTTTCTTGCGGATAGCTATTCTAAATTTTGCATTGCTGTGCTTATTATGATCACATGCATATTTTAAATGTGATACTTCCAGATATAAATTAGTAAAAATGTATATTTAATTTATGCCTGCAATTTACTGGAAACCCATCCACTGTGTCCCATCAGGCTCACCACGATCCAGTGCTGAAGAACTAGATTCAGAAAATGGATGGATGATTAATTTACTCTGGTAGACGCATTAAATGTATATGGGTTAACATGATCAATTATTTACCTGCAATCCTTGTTAATATACAGTAGTAAGAAAATGTATGTGAACCTTATGATGTGAACCTGGTTTTCTGGATTAATTGGTTGTAAAATGTCATCTGACCTTTATCTAAGTTACAATAATGAACAAACATGATTTATTTTAACTGATAACCCACCATTTATTGTGTTGCTGTTATACGCATTGAATACATCATTCAAACAATCACAATGTAGGTTGGTAACAGAACGTAAACCCATGGATTTAATAACTGGTCAACCCTCCTTTGGCAGCAATAACCTCAAACATGTTCTCTACAGTGTCCCCAAATGAGTTATTTTAAACAGATCAATTAGGGAGTTAGGATGCTGTGCTTGTGAGTGAACGGTTGCTGGCTCAAATTCCGTGGTCAGCAAAGCGATGTCACTGTTGGGCCTTTGAGCCATGCCCTTAATCCCCCGTTGTGGGGTCTGGCTGACCCCGCTTTCTCAGCTGTACACTTCGTATAAATGTGTCGGCTTGATAAATGTAGCTACAGTTCGTCATTTTTCCGGGTGTTTTTATCTCGGTTCTGTGCAGTCGTCATTCACGTGTTGAGCTATTTTCTTTCTGATCTTATAAAGCTGAACTGGTCAGTAGCCAGAATTTGTCTGCCGTCCACTGGCTTGGTGTGTCTAATTTTGCAGGAATCCCAGAGAAATGTCCTATTAATCGATAACGGCTAAGAAATAAACGTCGCACATTTCACATAATGAAATACCGCATTCCGACTGCGTCACGAACACTAACTGCAGCCGCGTGTCACAGTTAGGGTAATAAATTATGAATGATGTTTTATCAGTCACACTTTGTCATATACGCCATTTCCTTCGTCTCCATTTGTATTCCCCCCCACCCCAGCCCACAGGCCCGCGGCTGCCACCCCCAGCTTGATGTGACACTGAGCGCTGCAGTGATGTATATCCTTGCTGTGGTGCAACGCAGCAACGTTGACGTGCAAAAACTCAGAATTGTCCATAACACAAGCTGAAGGGACAGGGTCTTTCTGAACGTCGTATGGTGCCAAAAAGACCGTTTGGGGGGGGAGGGGTTCCTTCTCAGGAAATGAACAATAATGCCCTGAAGAGTTTGGAATTTGGGAAAAGACCACCTGCAGTTTTTAATAATATAAGCAATAATCCATCCTTACACCCATTTTCTATAAACGCTTATCCAGTAGAGGACCACAGTGATCCTGGAGCCCGGCCCAGGCAACACGGGACATGGGGCCACCCCCCCTCCGGTCAGGATGTCAGTCTGTCACAGGACACACTCTGGGCAATTCAGAGACAGCACTTCACGCTTTACTGCATGCTTTTGGACTGCCGCAGGAACCCATAGTAACGGAGTAATGGAGAATATGCAAATTTCACTCACAGGGGAGCAGGAATCGAACCCCAAACCCGGGGGCCACAGTGCTTCCCCTGAGCCCCTGTGCTGCTCATAATGTCATAATAGGAAAAGATAAAAGCTGCCACCCTCTACGGGATGATGGATGGATGGATGGATGGATGGATGGATGGATGGATGGATGGATGGATGGATGGATGGATGGATGGATGGATG
>JAODLC010000140.1:3900299-3914239 GCA_026781145.1 Hippopotamyrus pictus | reverse complement strand
TGTGAAGAAGGCATTCAAGTAAGAATTGCATTGTAGTATGACTCATTTCTTGGCGCGTACAATTTATATTAGGTCAGTCTTCACGTTTCGACTTCTGATATTCAGATCGAGTTCTAGGTCAAACTGGTTTGTTTGACTTTCAAGAAATTTGAGTTCTAGTTAGTTCGAGAACCGAGGTACCACTGTATTTTGTTTGGTTAGGGCTGGGTAGGGGTTAAGGTCGGCATGTTGGGATAAGAGTTTTATCCATAGAAATGAAGGGAAAGTCACCACAAAGCTATAATGACAAACCTGTGTGTTTTACAGGATGGATGGATGGATGGATGGATGGATGGATGGATGGATGGATGGATGGATATTATGCCTCACAGTTTAGATTTCATGAGGTAATGCATTATGAGGGGAACCCAGTCAGTTACTTGACATCACTTTGTGACTCAGTAGCTGTACATACTCAGAAGCACAAGCCCTTTGAAGACAGTTAATAGCCACAATGCCCGGGTAATTAGATAAACTGACGTCTAGGGATGTAACGATACACTTAACTCACGATTCGATGTGATACGATTCACGATTCCACGATACTATTTTCTCACGATTTTTAACAGAATGAGCTGCAGACAAATTTATTCTAAATATTCCTTTGTTTATCTTTCTAAACTGTGCAAAATGTGTCCTCTTCTTAATAGTGCAACTGTAATTGAATTAAATACTGTTTAAAAAATAAATCCCAAATCAAAATAAAATCTTCAAAGACATGGTAATGCTTTACATTAACGGCACCTTCATAATGCTTTTATATTGCATTCATAAAACGTTCAGTACACCTTCATAATGTATTCGTTAAGTATTCAGAAATCATTCATAAACATCATGCATGTATACCTTTACATCTTAACATCCCTTAATAACAGTAAAATACATTAATAACAATCATTATATAATAACACATATTATAATTGTACAATCATGTAATGTTTGTTATTAATGCATATTAAAGCTGTTTAGGGATGTTAGGATGTTAGTGTACTTGCATGCTGCTTATGAATATTCTATGAATGTATTATGAAGGTGCCCTGAATGTTCTATAAATGCATAATGAATGCATTATGAAGGTGCACTTAATATAAAAGCGTTACCAAATAAACTAAGGCTTGCATGTGCAGCTTTTTAGTGTGGTTTGCCCTTTTAATAATCTTCGCTCTGGCGGTGGTGAATTGAGTTCACTGTGGTGCCGGTGGACATGCTAAAGCAAGTTCGTTGTGTATAAATATGTTACCATATATTTTACAATGTTTACAATGTTTGTACGCAGTTTTTGTCTTGTCCGTGCTTTTCTCGCCGTTTTCGTTTGTGATTACCGGAAAGCTAAAATTCTGCCACACCGCCGAATTAAGATCGGGGGGCGGGTCTTCAATTTCAAATTTGCTTGTCATCTCGCGTTCGGTCAAAACCAAAAACTAACGTACGACGTCGACGTGAATGCGCAGTGACATCTGACATCGAACTGACGTCGTGAAATCAAATGTAATATTAAACCAGTTTTTTCTGTTAAAGTACCGTGAAGTACTCCTAAAGTAGCGATTCGTTTTCCACATCAACCGGTTTAAATCGTAATACATTTACATCGATTTTTAACCGATTCGCGATTCCTTGATACATGCCTACTGAAGACTCTTGAGTTTCCATTCCTACTTGTCCCACCAGTCCGCTTCTTTTCTCAGGTGGTAGGTCACCAGACCCAAACTGACAAAGTTCCCGCTGTAGCTGACGGACACGCAGAGGTTGGTGCTCGATTCTTCTCATTCTCCCCCTCTGTGGAGTGACCAAGTGTAAAGCTGTTTACCTCGTTGTAGAGCTTCTTATTGAAGATCCGGAGATGCCCTTTGGGTAAATCCATAATGCCAACGTGGGGGGAAAAGTGTTTTAATCAATTGTTAAGTTGCTACAGGATGGAATTCCAGGCATCTCTACCAAACATTGAGTTAAGTATTTCAATATCCTGGGGGTTCTAGTCTAGACTCAAGCATATGTTGTCTTAGGCAAGTATATTTAATTATATTTCAATGTATACTGAGTTGCTTGGAGCACTGATTTATCTGAAGAAATTTTCAAAGCTTGCATTTTTCTCATTTGCATTTTTTGTATCAGTAGTTTTGGTGAAGCACCTATCCAGATGCTTTCTTCTTTACACCCATGGTCTGTTGGTCACAAGGCTTATCCAACACCAAATCTGTTGTGATAAGTGGCGGTATTAGTTGACGTTAAGTTGACTGAAGTTCCTTGACTCTGTCGTAATGTTGTGTGAGGGTTCCTCTAGCAATCCGGAAACATACAGTCAGGCTAATTAGCTTGTATAGGGGTGGCATGTGGCTCAGTGGATCAGGACACTCTGACTGTGATCATATGGTCATTGGGTCAAATACCATGGTCGTCAAAGTGAAGTCACCATGGACCCTTAACCCCAGTTGATCCAGGGACTGGCTGACCCTTCTTTCCCAGTTGTATGTTGCTTTGGATTAAGCTTTCTGTTAAATAAGTAAAATGTAATTATAAACTGGCCTTAGGGTATGATTGGGTGGATTTGAGCACCATAGACTGCCACCCTGTCTACCATGCTCTCCAGCCCCATGCTTCCTCTGATAGGCTTCGCCCCCTCACCATAAACTTGACCAGGATAACCATTTGGCAGACAGACGTGTCTGTATACATATCTAACTTGTGATAATATATAACATAAAATTTATACGCAAACAGAACTTAGTTCTTGTCATCATACTAGGCAAGAGTAGTATCACTAGGGACTTTATCAACATCATTTATATTTTCAATACCATCTACTCTGGACATTAAATATTTATCCTAGCCTTGTGTTTCCCTGTTCAAACCACGGCGTGTAATGTACGGAAACAGCATATTAATAGGGGAAGGATCACCTCGCAGATATTTAATAAAAGCACATCGTCAGTGAGGATATGCAGCTTGCTCTGTACTCATGTAGGCTGGCAAGCAGACAAGTTTACAGCCCGTAAGTGAGGTAATTATGGCTTTCCAGTTTCCCCCCTCCAGGAAGCATGCTTTCCGTTCCAATGGTCCCGTATAAAGAAGGTGCTGTTTTTAAATAAGAACCACGGTAAACCTGGAAATACATTTACAACACTGTCTAGGATATCCAGGCATCAGACTTATAAGCACTTGTGAAACAAAAAATGGTGGACCAATTTTCCCTTGGGACGATGGTTGTTCTTATAAGAAATTATAAGATAATGTTACTTAAATAGTTTTATACAATAATTATGTACAAGATTTGTTTTTACCTTTTATTTTTGTAAGCATTTATTTGGATTTGACAAACTCACAATATTATTTCTGCTATACAATAACAATGATCCTACTGCTACTACTAATAATAGCATTGTTGTGTTTTATTGTATCATTTATTATTATCAAATATTATTGTTATTTATTATCATAGATTGGAGGTAAGTTAAATATAAGGTATACGTAATATAATCACTTGTGATTAATGCAGGTGGAATTTGCATAATTAAAAATGTCACACATTTGCCTGTCTTTCTGCAGTTTGGAAATGCACGAAGCAGCACTGTGATTCTGGAGTTTTCTTTGTAGCGTTATGTCAATATGTGCCGACAAAACAGCTCAGAAAAAGTGTGAGGAGAAGCAGTCGGGGGTGTAGGGTTCCACGTGGTATCTGGCGTGATAGAAGCCAAAACCACAGGAGCTCCTGCAGACGCGTGGCCCATGGGATCATGCCCTGGGGATTATATATTTATTTGTTCGTTTGTTTGCTCATTTGGCTGGTTTTGAGGGCCTGTGGTAGATAGTTAGCTTTGTCCTTGGTCTCCTCAAACCGAAAGGTGACAGGTCGGGTTCGGTGCCGTTCGGTAGGACGTCGCTCCCAGCTAGGAAGAAGCCGAATCGGGGGCTCAGCGCGTCTCCGCGGAAGCAGACGTGACAGCGAGCGATCGGGCGTGATGAGGCGTCGAGCTTGGCTAGAGTGCCGAAATAACGAGACGGGCGGGGGGGCGGCTTCGCACTGGCAAGGAACGGAACGGAAAGAAACATCTGTGCGAAGCAGCAGTAGACTTCACGTCGTTGGATGTTGAGTCTCAGGTCGTGGGAGTAGGACAGTGATGTACCGCAGTACGTTACCTGTCAGGAGACCCAAACTGTGCCAGGAACACACGGCCTACGCCATCACGGCACAGTTAGGGCCCCGCAGGCCAGGTGCTGCATGGTCCAGGTGTTTATGTTTATTCATCAGAGATGCACAAACTGACAGCTGCATCGGACCATGTTACATTGCTCCCAGCTGGACTGTCGAACCAGTAAACAGGGCAGGTGGGGGGGCGTGGCCTAATGATCTTGCTTAGATTAATGATCGGAATTGACCTGTGGGTGTGATCTAGTAACAAGATTAGGTCAAGAGGAGCGGCCCAATGATAAACGTAGGCACAAAACAGCAACATGAAGAGCATTTTTGTGCATTACCTGGCTCTTCATATTAAACCTAAGATTCAGACTGAGGCACTTGTTAATTTATGCCACAACACACTTTCATTAAAACTATCATTAGATACAGATTCCTTAGCAATTCCAACTTCATCATCTCTGTGCACAGTGACTGTGGAAGGTTACTGATCTCTCTTGCTTTCGTTAGACATAACTCCCAGTAACAAGGTCCTGAAGCAGAGCAGCGACTGACACTTACGGACCAGATCCAACTGCTTTAACAGGACTGATGTTTTCAGTGCGACCTAATGGCACGACCAGTCGTCAGAAGCTATGGGGGTAGCTATTGTACTCATTAAAGAAAAAAAAAAAGTACAGCTGAGAGGACTGAGAATGGACAATTTCAGGGCAAGTTTAATACACAGGAAGCACAAACTCGTACTGCATTTCAGGACCAAGTAATGATAAATGAGCCACCCATCTATCTAGCCATCAAGCCTGGAATCCAGGGAGCACGAGACACCACGGACAAGATGCCAGTCCATCACAAGTCTGCCACATATACAGATGCATTATGGGTAATTTAGAGACACCGATCCTGTAACCGTCATGTCTTTGGATTGTGAGAGGTGACTTGCAGGGACACCGGGAGAACCGGCACCTCTGGATGTGTGGGGGTCACCCTGTGCCCTAGTGAGGAGTTATTTTGGAGCTCATCACAGGCTAGTACAGTGCATTAAAAACAATGCTTTTGTTTTTTTTTTTTTTAAAAAAGATGCCCTCTTTATTTTTGCCAAAGGACATCAGACCGATGAGGAAATTAAAAGAGAGGATTTGAAATTAACCGAATTTTAAAAAGCAACAAAATGCAAAGCTGATAAATTAGGCTGGAATATTGGCCACAGCTCTGATAGCGGGCCCACGCACGATATTCAGACTATGACTATGCCTTCTTTTAATCTTGACTGAAGGATGAAAGGGTGCTGCTTGGAAAATAATCATCTCCTCATGTAAGGCCAAACAACCTTTTGAAGTTCGCCTGTATGAAAGACGGTCTGTTTTGAAGGAGGAGTACAAGTGTGGAAAGTTTGAGGAAAACATCCAATTAATCAGAGATTGAGCCTAAATATAACTAACAAATGTGTTAATGGAACTTTCATTTGTCTCCCTTTATCCACCCGTCAGGAATTCGTGTTTAACAAATGCAGTGCATTTGATGTTTCTAGTTTAAGCAGATTTTGCAGTTTATTTTCATCTCGACTAAACTAATTATGATCCAAAGAAAATGAGGAGCGAAGGCACTATGAATTATCACTGAGGCTTTGTGGCACAATGTATCACTTCACGTTAGATTAAACTTAACCAGATCAAAGCTAAATTTTACACTAATCAATCTGAACAGTGTCATTGTTACAACAAACATTCGACCACGTTCTGCCTGAATGCCTCATGCTCTGATGTGAAGGAATGATAGAAATTAAGAGAATTACAAAAAGATGGTGGTGATGGACACAGGTGGACTGAGAGCTTCTTGATCCTGCAAAAACCAGAAGCTCGTACTCTACTAACAAAAATCTGAATATTGAATCTCAATATGCGCACTTGTCCGTACCTGTGATTTCCTGTACTTGTCTTATGTCATCTTCCATTGGCAGTTCCAAAACTAAAAACAAGTACAGAGGACGGTAAAAATCCCCAAATGTTGGTCTTGCTTTACCCCAGATATCAAGGATACATCAGTTGCATCCTCGCTGAACAAGACCAACGCCATGATTCATTGTGCTCCACGTTCGTTCTTGGATGGCAAGTTAGCAAGACCGGTCTTGCCCAGACCACAAATATGGTCTTTGCGTTCTTGGTATTGAGATTTACCCCTGTGCCTTGTAAAGGAAATCATGTTTGTACCGTAATAATTAATATTTATTTATATTATTATATTTATATATTTAATGTGTTTGCACCGGAATAATTTAAAATGGGTTGTTAAAGTTATTACCTTTAAAATTCAACTTGTGCGCCTTGCAAAGACCCCCTCTGCTTCCTTACTGGATAGTGCTGATATTAAAATTGTAGCCGGATGAGTTTTTTACGGCCCCCACCCAGTCTACACGTGAACAAACACACACTTGCAAACACACTTAATCAAGGCGGTTCAGATAATTGCAATGAACGTCCCCTACAGTGCACACACACACCCAGGAATAATGTACACTAAGCTGAAAGTATTGCTCGTCGCATTGGTCAATGTCAGGAACTGCGGGTAGTGAATTATAAACTGCACGCCGTCGTAGATCCTGCTGCGTCTTCACTGTAGCGTAACGGCCCCTGACGCGCAGCAGTGCAGCGGCTGTATCACGGTAAACACGGCCTACACATTTACAGACGATGGCTTACTTATGCAGAACGCAGTGCCAGTGTGTCCTGGATGAATCTTTCACGCATGGAGAATGAGGATTCTGGCCATTCTGTTTCAGAAGCGCGATGCCACGCACTGGCTTGACGTCCGTAACGGCAGGCGGTGTGAGCAGTAGGTTCCGGCGTGGAGGGCCAGCGTAATGGGTCAGTGTTCACCATGCCCGTTAGCATGTTTTTGGAATGTGTATATTCACACATAAGTACTTTTCATGTTTATTTTGATTTATGCAGTATGAATAAACATATGCCCTGGAGCCTATCCCAGACATTTTAAGGAGCAAGAGGTACGCCAGTCAGTCAATCATAGTGTATACACACACACACACACACACACACTATGGGCAATTTAGACAGGTCATCTAAATGCATGTATTTGGGCTGTGGGTGGAAAATCACGGAGAGTATGGAAGTTCCAAAAACAGAGGGTGGGGGGCAAGATTTGAACCCCCAGACCCTGAGGGTGTGTGGTGACAGATACTGATTGCAAGACCTGAATTTCATTGCAGGCATGGAAAAAAAAGATATTAAAAACAAACTGAAAAGTCATTGTATTCTCTGGTTTAAACAAAAGAAATAAAAATCGATAAGCAGAATGTCAAACACATTGTAAGACTGTGATGTAGTGACCATTGAAACAGCCCCCAATTGCATACTGAAACATTTTAGCTAATACTGTAGATTTCTTTTGATTCCCTGTATTGTGTCATGATGTCTTGAGCATACAGACAATACTGCAATCCCTATCACTGTAATGGAAATAAGCTTGAATCCAACATATTGAAATATTGAATATTCTCCTTTATACCCAACAGGGATTAAAATATTGATATTATAATCCAGAAGCTTCAGTCACTCTTATGTTCTAGTGTCACGTTAATCAATAAAACATTAGTTTAAACATATAATCACCTTAATTTTAAGTCCGAACCATCAGCCCTTAAGAGAGATCTATAAAAAAGAGGATGGCAGACAATGGAAATTTAGAAGAGCTTTAGAGAGGAAGGAAACTGGCGCTTAATTAGCATTCAGCTAAGAGCTGTGTGTCGTTTTTAATTTATTTCTTACAGCGACTATCTTGGCCTCTTAGTCTCTCCCATTCAACAATGTGACGCATTCCTGTTGATCAGGCAAAAAAAAAAATCTGGAGGTGTTTTACACTGTTATTACAAGACCGTGCCTCGTTAATACAACACAACAATGAGATAATAACGAGAGCTCGTTTATAATAATGACAAAATTACCTTGTCATTATGCAGTTCCCGGCTTGTACAGGTGGCAGCAGGATGTCTCCTCGGTGCGCTAGTTTAGCGGGGAAACCGAAACGAAATAGCTTCTGTTTCTAGACGTAGCCCCCCGCTAGTGCACATTTTAATATAACCAACCGTTTAATTGTTATTTCTGCGTGAACATGTCGCAGATGTAGGATGCTGATTCCTGGCAATTAAATTACCAGCTTAATGTACGGAGTTTTGCGTGTAACGAGTAACTGATTTCCGTACCGTAGAAGTCGTCCGTGAATGCGTAGTTGCGGGAATGCCGTTGACGACGTGGTGAGAATTAGCATTAGCCTGCTGAGCTTTGGCCGAGGAGCCGACGTCTTAATAAAATTCAATCATTGAAAGTGTTCAGCCCAACCAACAATTTCCAGTATAGGCAAGTATAATTGATCTTTTTTCCCCCCCACAAACTAGTTCTCCAACTTGGGACATCGATGAGTAGGGGCGCCGTAAAGGTAACGGGGGCAGTTTGGATGATTCCCAGGTTCCCTGAGTGACGGGGGCCGTAAAAAATCTGGAGCGTAATATGATTGGATCTGGGTTGGGGGCCCACTGTGATATGCTGACATAGGGCCCAAAATCCCTAATGACACCCCTGTTGATGAGGCTTAGATAACAGATGAAGCTTTTGAGAAAACAGCATATATTTTTTTACCATGATGTCATTTGAACTGTTTCCTGCAGTTGACGTGTTCTGCTGAAATGTCTATAAACTTAGTCGCTGTTGTGTTTTGTTTTTTTATCAAAAGCCATAATGAGCTCTGAGACGTAAGCAAATTTACATGATATTAATTTAGCTGGCATTTGTATCTAGACTGACGTACGCAAACTGCCAAAGTGACAGATACATAACAGCGAGTACACAAGCAGGCGAGGAATGCGTCACAGCCGCTGATCACCCTCCAGCATCACGCAGCAGAGTCTGTTACTCTTTAGAACATTTCACTCCATCTGCAATTTGCAGATCTTCAGGAACATTTTTTTAAAAGTAAATAAGATTTAACTTAATTCAGTGTATCATGCTACACGCCCTTTTATTATGATTCCTTGTCTTTTAATGTGGAGATTAAAGAATAAATGGCTGTATATCCCAGGAAGTTTAGGGCACCCTGGATGGGATGCCAGTCCATCAAAGGGCAGGGGGCACCCTGGATGGGATGCCAGTCCATCAAAGGGCAGGGGGCACCCTGGATGGGATGCCGGTCTGTGGTAGGGCAGGGACACACAATGGGCAGTGTGAAGACTCTATGATTGCAGTAACTGTACAGTAAGCTTTTGGGGGAAACTTTCATGAAGACTAGGAGGCCATACAAATTTCACACATAAAAATGGAGGGCAGTATTCAAGCCCCCTAAACCTCGAGGTGCAAGGCTACCTTACTCCCTACCCACTGAGTCACTGTACTACCGCAGTTGTCATGAAGAAGTCAATTTAACAATAAGTTAGACCTAAATGCCTCTGAAATGTTTGCTTCACACAAGCTACAGGTTAATAATTTTCTTTTTTATGTATGCACCCATAATATCTATAAAAAAAAATGCGTCGGCAAGAAATTGGATTACATTTTTTAAGTAAATTCATCCAGCAAGTTAATGACAAACAGAATATCTTTAAATGCACACCATCTCCAATCCATTGTGACTTTCACTCCCAGTGAAGGCTTTCTGTTTACCAGAAATAATGGAACGGAAGGAAAAGTTCTAGAAGGTTTGCCTTTTTACAAGGTCATTTGAAGGAGAACAATTTTTTTTTTTTGCCTACAAGCGCTTTTCACTCTGCCAGGGTGATACCGGGTCTCCAAGGAACAAAATTACCGCCACAGTTTTAGAGACAGAGGAAATTAATGCGTCGCAGCTGAGCTGCAATCTCTTTTGCGGCCGTTTCGTCTCTTAGCATCCATGCATGCGCACAAATAAGCGATAATTGACATTCTGATGGAATTACACCAAGAGCTATAAACAAGAATGGTGACTGGCAGGGGCTGCAGCCACAAATCCTGATTGCTTTGTTATGCTGGAAAAAAAGGGCTATGGAAATTTTGCTCGTTAAATATTTATAACCCACCAAAGCAGTAGATTATAAACATTTCCAGTTATTTCTACCTGTCATGATGTATAAATAAGCATCTAAACCAGGGACCACTATGGAAAAAAAAAACACACAAAGTTCTTCCTGATTTAAATCGTAAGTAAGCTTCAGGGAGAGCTACATATGCTAGCTGCCAAATTCATAAAAACGTAATTGACTGTCAGGAAGGAGAGGGATATATGTGGGCATGGCTCCAGAACCCTCTAAATCAATATTAATTATGTTTAAATCCATTGTATACTGTTGCATGTGATCACAAGCGCAAACTTATGTGCATAGACAGCCCGACGTGATTGACAGTGCAATTAATTCTGCATTTAAAATAAACATTGCACTACGCTAATGGGCATTAGCGATAATTGGTGGTGATCGTTAACAGTACTGCACCAAGTCGTAAATAGGGATAGCCGTGCCGTGTTAGCATTTATGTGACAAGTCAGACCCGGCCTTTTGGGATGGAGTGATGACAAGGAGATGGAAGCAACAAAGATGCTTTAACCGTTAAATGAGGGGCTGAGACACGGAAGAGGCGGTGAAGTTAGACGTAGCACTGCCGAGAAGTTCTGCAGTTGGTCTCCTTTTTGCGAAACATGCCGCCTGCTTTCGCACAACGTGCTGGTAGAGTGGTGGTTTTCATTTTAGCGTTGTGTTTTTATAGCAGAGGTAACTAAAAACATCACATTAATAATGCACACCGGTCCGGTATGGAAGTAGCTATGATTCAGGTATGGCCTGAACTTCTGTAAGTCCTGTAATCTAATCCTGTAATTCTGTAAACTAAGGACCCTAACTGGGGAATGAAGACTGAGCAGAACAAGTTTATTTATCTGTTCATCTTTCTGCGGATTGTTACACAGCTAATTATGTTACACAGGGCAGGTATGGTCTGTTGCCTGTTCTCTGAATAAAGTATTTAATTCATTTAGAAGGCTCTGTCTTGTCCCAGTCTAAGACAGTGGTTATACACCCCGCCATCGATAAATCAGTCCTACAGGGCACTTCTGCATGCGGTCGCGGTAAGACAAGAGCTGGAAGATTAATGGCCTCAGCTCTCCAACACCATTCAGCGCCAGCTGGCCCAGTTGGCACACTCAGTGGCACACCAAGAGTTAAATGCCATCTGCGCTGTCCCCTGCGTTATGTGCATACGCCCGTTAAACCAAGGTGAAGTGCCAGACGATAAACACCGTGGGCACTTGTGACCTTGTCCATGTGAACCTCCTCTGTGGGGCCCCACCGTGATATCCCACAATCCCCCTGTAACCAGTTTTACGCACCCCTGCCTCAGTTCATTTGCATTTCCTTGTCAGAAATAGCAGCTCTCTTTAAAGAAAGGCTAATTTGTCATTTTGAAGCAATGTGAATCCCAAAAAAATGTTTTTACACTACCTAGGATGGGCTGCACGTAAAGTGGATGAACATTTGGAGGATCGATGGAGGGATGTATGGATGGAAAACTGACTAAATAAGGCTAAAACTCTCACTTTCCTTGTGTAATGTGTAATATAACACATCTAATACTCCGTTAAGCTCAGTTATGGATACAAAGCACTTTTCCCTCTGTCTCCATCGGTCCTGACTTTGCCTCGCCGAGCTGCGTTTCCTCCATTCGCAAGTCCCAGATGCCCCAAGCTCTTTAAGCAAAGTACCATATGCCCTCCATGCTGATTTAGGCATTATGGAGTTAACGTTTTTAGCAATGCAGTGGGAGTAATATTCATTATTCTTCAAGGTCTGGAGAAAAGTAACAGCTGACCGCTGCCAAACAGATGTCAAGGTAACAATCCGCTCTTTTAGGCTTGTTTTATTGATGGCACGTCTGGTTTAAATATTTTTCCCACAATATTTTGATAGGTACTTCCTTGATAGATGTAATATCTCTAATTTATGGGCCTTGGATGTTTTTTTTTTTGTATGTAATATGCTCCTTCTGTGGTGTCTTTGTTTGGAAATTAGGGAGGAAAAAAATGGACCTTTCTCTTCTCGTTTGTTACCTGAATGTCGCCCCTAACAGACTGACCTGAATGCATACTGCATTCTGTAGTTTACTGTCTCCAGTCACAGACATAATCTGTTTGCAAATTGATGTGCAAGCTCCACAAGATGCCAAAATAGTTGGGGGAAATGCTGTAGCTATTTTAATATTCCCAGACTTCATTTTTGTCATCTTTGTCATCCGACTGTCATCTATGATTGTAGAGCCAAATTATATTTAATTGCAAAAGGAAGGAAATATATTTTTGAAATGTCAGATTCAATGGGTGCTTTAGCTCCCCGTAACAGGTACCGCATTTCTGTAGCAGTACTTTGTGGTTATGTGCCGTTGACTTTTTTCGGAAGTACGGCACAATTTGCATATACTAAGCAAACAGGCTTCAAGGTCTGGCTGGGTTTTCTCTAGACAAATCTCTTCGTGCCGGGTTTTTGCGGGGAGAACGGTGGGCGAAAGATCTGACAAGCTGCCACAGCGGTCCAGTCAGTGCAATCCAGCCAAAAGCCCAGCCTCTGTGAGGATATTACAAAGAGATTTGCCTGAAGCTCACTTTTTAATGTGCCACCAATTTAATGCTTCCTCCAAAACCTGACATTTATTCAGTGTTCTGAATGCTTAGCTATGAAATTCCTCTGGGAGTGAGATTGTTGACAGCATCATGTTTCTTTATTGGATAAAATCAGTATATACTACGCCTTTATACAGGTGAACTCCAAAGGACTGTTTTTTCCATTTCATTTTTTATTTTCTGCAAAATACTCTGGCATTGCTGAAATGCATGTTTTAGCACATCAGCTGGGGAATTATAGAGTTTTCCTAACAAATTTTGTTTTAAAATCGTTCAATAGAAGACACTTAGAAAAATGCACATTACCGTTTTAACCATAATGAAAAATCCTATTAAAGCAGATCTGCTAAATAGCCGACTGCGTCTCAGTGTAACGTTTACTGTGGAATGTGTTGGGCGGCCGTTCTGAGCAGCCTAGTACGGTGTTCGAATGGCTATATTAAAACGTATCATCTTCAACAACAGCAATAATGATATAGTCCAGTAATTCACCTTAGCGACTTTATGCAAATGGTAGTGGCCCATTTTATGGTTACATTTCTTCCACCCCTCACTTGCAGAATTACCCATAACTTCTGTTTAATCCTCATTAAAGATGAATGATGATTTAAAAAAAAAAAAAAAAAAAAGAGGGGCAAACAGGATAAGGATAAGTAATGATGGTGGATACTGAATTCTAAAGTGCAATTATGAAAGGAAGATGCTTCGCTATTGGGCCGGGAGATGTGGGCCGGGAGATGTGGTGTTAGCATACCTCCTGATGTTTGCTGTGGAGTCACAGGTGGGGACACAGGGCACAACTTCTGGTTGGAATTTGTGATCTTTGGGTCCAGTAATGATACTTTCTTTATCCCTTTTGGGGGGGGGGGGGCATCTATTTGTCTCATGTTGCAGGTGAGAGCAACTTTGGGGGTCACAGAGAACAGGGTCAGCCAGCACCAGTGGGGCAATTTGGGGGTTCAGTCAGTTTACTGGGATTCAAACCAGTGATCTTCTGATCACAGGTACAACATCCTAACTTGCTGATCCACATGTCGGCCCCCAAAGTTGGTGGTTAAAGTCATTCTCTGGTTCCCCGACACTTAGCAATAGCAAGAGTGAAAAGTTACATCAACCTTTAAAAAGC